>JANHFL010001616.1:10697-28924 GCA_032468155.1 Oxyrhabdium leporinum | reverse complement strand
GCAGGAGGGTGGATCTTTGAATTTCTCTTGGGGAGGGAAAATCCTGAAGCTTTCAGATTCAGGTTTTCCCAGATGTGTCAATATGACTTCTTCAATAAATTCTTTCTTGGATGAACTTGGTTTCCGAGTGCTGAATGGACAAGAGGGTTTTCATTGGAACGCTGACAGATGCTTTAAGAGGAAGAAAAGAATTGGCTATACTACCGGGAAGGCTCTGCATACACAGAATAGTCTTCCTTTTGCAACCAGCTAGGAAGTCATTAACTGCTATCCTGAAACTAACCCAAATTATTATACAAAGTCAGCAACACTACTCATATAGGCTGTGGATGTAGACATTACAATGATGCATACTCTGTCCCTTTTGATGGCATATTGCTCACAAGGAAGTGGGTGAGCTTGCATTGCAATACCAATCTGTTGAAACATGTGGATTCTGTGGGTGCCTCCGAAAGGATTTTTGTGACACCCTACTTTTCTCCCTTCTCAAGGATGTAAAGGAAACATATTATGACTGTTGCTGTCTGGTTCAGCCCTTAATTTACAGCCTATATATAAGTCCTCTACTGATTTATGGCTAACTGATCTGTCAGGAAAGGCTTAACTCCACCATGGTCATCATCCTGCAGCTAGCTAACTCTTTGCATTGACAATATAATTATAAATATAATTCTAATGTAATTCTATACTTAAGTTTAATGAAAAACTTTGATGAACCTTGGCTCCTATAGTATGCATGATTGGTAGATTGACCTATTGAAACACTTGACTTTTTGAAAACAATGCAGCCTTCATTTCTGAACTTATGTAATGATTTAGTAGCAGCTTTTAGCCATTTTCAAAAGGGCACTTTAGAATTTATTTCAGTGTGGAGCAGCTGTTAACAAGCTCCTGGCATACCTTATTCAAACTTGTAAAAGCTGTTTACACAGTAATGGCTTATTATCTGTTTTTATCTACTATTAAGTACTGAAGAAGGAGAAAGTGAATTTGGGCTAGAGAACCAATATATAAAACTGGAGATGTTTTAGGCGAATGTTTTAAAATTAGTATACAAAATGAACCCATTTCCAAATGGCTAATGATGTCCTAAAATCTATTCCTGTACCACTTGATTTTCTCCTTTCTTCACTACTTTGGATAACTTCCTTTCATATGCCTGGTTGAGGTATATTCTGTAGTAAGACATATTCTAATTTTCTATTTTTATCCTGACATTCAAGCAAAGGTTGCCTCCATTTAGTGATCTTCCAATATTTGTTGCTAAGCAAGGCAGTTGTTAAGTGAGTCATGCCCCATTGTATGATCTTTTTTCTGCAATTAGTAAGCAAATCACTGCAGTTGTTAAGTGAATCGTGTGGTCATGTAACAACTCTGGCTTCCCCCATTGAGTTTGCTTGTTAGAAGCCAGCTGGGAAGGTCACAAATGGTGATCACATGACCCTGGGACAGTGCAACTGTCATAAATACATGCCAGTTGACAAGACCCTGAATTTTGAACATGTGACCTTGGAGATGCTGAAAAACCTCTCTCCATGGAACCTCTCCCTGGTGACCAAAAGGTTGGGTGCACTGGCTTAGATCATCCAGGGAAGGGGAAAACTACAGAATATCCCCCTCCAGTTATTCCACCCTTCACTCTTTTGCTGCTGCACTCAACTTTAGTTTTCAGTATTAGTCTTAATGTTTGTCAGTTAAACAATGGAAGGACCAAGGGGCACCATTGTTAGGCTGTACTTTACGGCATCAGTTGATCTTAATTCTGCCCTGGTTCAATTTCTTGCCATAAGAGCTTAGGGTCTTTTTTGTTGCTCCTGCGGGTATAGCTTAATAAATAATGCTGCTACTAGTAAAAGTCATGATTAATGTAGGCTAGATAGACTACAGCAGAAGTTTATGATGTCAAAGAGCACCCTGGAGAGGAACATTGATCTGCTATATAGAATAAGAGGAATCAGTAAAATTTTGCTTCAGTTACTTTGAAGTTTTATCTTGAAATAAGTCTCAAAATATTTCTCATGGCACATAACTGGGCAGGTAAAGACAGTTGTTTTTCTTTTCAACAATTAATAAATTACACAGGGAGTCTAGTCCAATCTTCAATGGTAATGTACAAGCAGGCAATGCTCCTCAAAACCTAACTATTTGA
Source organism: Oxyrhabdium leporinum (assembly GCA_032468155.1). Lineage (NCBI taxonomy): Eukaryota > Metazoa > Chordata > Lepidosauria > Squamata > Cyclocoridae > Oxyrhabdium > Oxyrhabdium leporinum. The sequence goes on along the minus strand of JANHFL010001616.1, from coordinate 26,775 downwards.
TATTTTTTCTATAAAGCCCAAATCTTACCCTCACTTTGCTGTAATGAGTAAATTTATTTTCCAGATATGTCCTGGCAAAGCATTAGAAAGTAGAACTGCCTTATAAGTCCCAAATAGCATCCTCTGTGAATTAACTCCTTAAGTCTAGAAAATGAATTTTGGACCAGCAGCTCCACGTTTCTCTAAAGTCAGATATAAATATTTATTTTATTTCTTTGTTGCATTTTTCCCCAGATGCTCTAGACAATGCACACATATCTATTGTTTCTCTGGTTTTATTATTGTGAGAACCCTGCAATATATTAAAGTGCATAAACCAAAGTCCTCCAGTGAGCTGTATGGCTGTGTGAGGATTTGACTTGGTAGAGGCAAAGACTATGAATAACTCATGATATTTGAAAGTAATAGGGGTTTGAAGCATTAAGAATGAAGTGCAGTTGGAGAAGTAGAATTTATTAAATACTAAGGTCACTTCTCAATGACCAGCCTTTCTGTTTCTCTATAGGTCTGATTCCAGTACAAAGATTATCCAAGATTAACTTGGGCTATTTTGGCAGATGTATTCTTTGTCCTTCCTTCTTTCTGATCTTTTCATACATGTAGAACAGGCTGTCAAACTCCTGGCCTGCGGGCTGGATGCGTCACACGCTGGCCATACCCAGGCCTGGTTTAGCGAAGGGGGGAAAAGTCCTGATACATCACGTGACACCGCCGTGAGGATATGAGTTTGACACCCCTGATGTAGAAGGTCAAGATGTATTGTTTCTCATTACAGAATTCAGGACTAGAATAATGGATTGAAGTTCAAGGGAATGAGATTCTGACTGAATGTTAGAAAGAACTTTTGTTAACTGTTAAAAGCAGTTTTAACACTGAAACCAGTTCTCAAGTAACATTGAAACCAGTTCTTCACCGGATGTGTTTCAGCAGGGTCTGGACAGCCATCTGTCAGGGTTGCTTTAATTTGAATTTATGCACTAGGCAAGGGATTGGATTCATTGGCCTAAGTGGCTTCCTCCAGCTCTATATTCTGTGACTATAATATGTATTCCAAGCCAAGCATTTGTTTGTGAATTTGATCGGACTTAATTAACCATAAACCAGCTGGAATTATTTATTTTGTTCCAAACAGGATATAGAGACAGAGCTTATCAATTTTGGACAGACTGGCCCTTTCCACCATGACACTAACCCTTTGGCTCTTCTTTCCCCCTGAGATTAGTTTGGCCCTGTCCTTGTTGGTCTTTCATAAAGCCTTTAAAGTAGGCTTTGTGCCCAAATCAGGGGCCCTGGGTGTGGGTTAGAACCCTCTCATGATTATATGGATGGATAGTTAGAATATGCCCAGTTGCTGCTTTATTTTCATTTGGTTTTTATATTGTTCTTTTAAATATTGCATTTGATTTATTGTAAGCTGCCTAGAATCACATAAAAGCCATCTAGAGTCATATAAAAAAGATGGGTGGCTGTATAAATCAAATAAATATATATATCACCTAGTTGAGATAAACGGTGTAGAAATTTAATAAATAATAAATAAACCATCTTAAAAAGAGTTGTTCACCTGCAGGGAAAAAAAGTATATATTGTGACTGTGCAGTCTGGGTCACAACACCATTTGATCACTGTGGGGTTCATCTGGCACCACAACTTAGAATCACAGTCTTCTGGCTATAATTATGGCAATGGAAAAATGACCAAACATTCCTACATAAATGCATTCTTTCACAACTGCGTTTCAACATTGGATGGTAGAACATGAGTGTCAGGATTTTTGTTGTGATGTTGCAACCAAGCAGCAATAATGTATGAAGCACTTGGCAAATCTGGTTATATTTTTGTAAAATCTTACAAAGAAAATCATGTGAAGGTAACACAGGAGATGTCATCTCACTGATGCCAGCAGAGATGATGAGTAAATAAGCCCCTACAATTGATAGAAAATTACTTTCCACTACACTGAACAAGTTGTTCTTTACTTGAACCTATGGTAACTGCTATATGTGTTTTTTTTCTTCATGAGAATGTTTTCAAATTATTCCTTTGTAAGGCATGAAAAAAGAGACCTAATTTTACTAAAAATGGTTCCTGTCAGCCAAGTGTTTGAATCACTGCTCAGAGGAGTGGGAAGATCAGAATTCTAATTCTCTATTGTTTTTTATGGTAAGGTTCTGTAAATATGTGTGCTGAGTAGATTGTGACATTTGAAACATTGACTTCTTTACATTTATGAAAGCATTCTCTTTCATAAACTAAGACTAAATGACTCATTGCATCAAACAATGCACTACAAACTCCAGCACATGCGAGTAAAATGAGTTCTTATTTTGTAACTGGAAAACTTTTACTAATGAACTGATATTAATATTTATGAATGGTGTTTTCCAAATAGCAATCACCTCAAATGTCCAGGATTCTTCCTCTCAGACATCTAGAAGCATGCTGATTAGATCCAAAGCCTATTATGCAAGAGAAACAGAGATGTCACTTAATCAGAGTTGCCAGCAAATCTGTATTTATATTCGGACTTCATAGGACTATTGGTGTCACCAATTTGCCAGCTTGGCAACATCTAGCACCCACAGTGATAGCATCCTTATCTTCCACCTCTTGTCTTCTCTTTTCCTGCCCCTCCCCCACATTTATTTTTTAAAATGCAGCATAAAGTTTGATATACTACAGAGCAGGTAATTGAGTTCCATAATATTCCCTATATCACAGAGTTCGTGAGAAATTAAAATGATGGCTGGGTTTAGCAATTGGCTGTATTTAGAGCATTTTGATACTGTCTAGTCTACTGTCTATCGATGGGCCCAGAGGCAATGAAAGGACCCTTTGAAATAGTAGTTTTGCAGGACACTTCCCTGGAAAAGCCAGCCTTGTAATTTCAATTTCATTTTGTATTTTTATGTTCCTTTTAAACTAAGCCCTTGAGGACCAATTTTAAGTTTATGATTACTGAATTGCTTCAAGCCTCAGGTGGAAACACATAATGCCAAACTTTCCCCCCCTAATTTTCCATGTGCAAGAAGCATTTCTGCATAAAACATTTTTTGTATGAAGTGATGCACCCACCCCACCCCCCAATATTTCATGGAGGAAAACAAGGATAATTTTATGCCTTATATGGGTGAAGTCAATATGAAGTCTGAAAATTCAAGGTTACTGAAAATATCACTTGAGGCTTTTTATAATGAACCTTGCTTGTTACAAGTCTTTCCTCTTAACTAGTAGTTTAGTTATTCAGTTTTTTCAATATCAAGAAAACATTACTGCTTATTAATTAGATGGCAAAATGTGTTCTATTTGCTGTAGTGAAGTGGAAGGCTACTATGTTTATTAGATATATTGAAGTTGTTTTCTCTATTACTGTATTATAAATCATTTTTATCCTTTAAGAAAAGAAAAATAAAATAGAATAAAAAATGCAAGAACAAATTGGAAGAGAAGGGAAAGGGGGAAAAGGACCATGAAACATTATATTGCATATAGAAAATATTTTTGGACACATTTGTTTAACATATTTTAAACATTTGCTACATAGAGTAATATTGATCAGCTTTTCCATTAGGCCAGTAGAAAGTCAATTCAGAGAAAAAGTGAACATGTGTCATCAATCCAGGTTTGCAATCCTGGGCTGGATTGTCTTTCCATCATCAAAAAAAGAACTTTCTTGCTGCACCCCATGCTTGTTAACTCCATAATTTTTCGAACAGTCCCAAGTTCCAAATGTTGGGTGCAGTTCAAAATTATATTAACTTCTTCAAATCATATCATTCCTTATACAAATCATAATAACAAACATATAGAAATTAAACCAACATGGAACAATAGTGGAACAACTTCCCATCGCTAAGCATCGTGGTCATTGAATGAAATATCACAATGATAATCACATGACTGTGATGGATTTTCAACTTCACTTCCAGAAACCTTAAATACAATTTAATTACCTGCAAAACCTTATCTATATTTTCTAATGTTGCTAGAAGACAATCTGTTTAAAATACATATTCTCCACAGCATATTTAGTAGATCATGGCAGTCTGTAAATTAAGGGTGAACACACATAGTTTCTTATACTGCAGAAGTATAATTACCTATTCTGAACATTTATAGATCATCATTTAATTAAGTCTAATGGCTGTTTATAACATACACCCACACCCACACAATTCAACTGTACTCTGGCAGATGGATGAAGAACTTCAACCCTATAATTCTATAATAAACACATAGCATTTTCTCTAAACACGTGAAATCAAACATCTAACCCCTTAATAATTTTTGCAACCAGTTTACAAATTGGATGGGAATTGACATTTTTGTATTATAAACATAGTGAGGCTGAAAGGTAGAAGATGAACATTGTAATCTTTTTCTAATATCACATTAAGCAAATGTATGTATTCTTCTATTTGTGAACTGCTATGCTCATGGGTATATTTTATATCTTTCATTATCCTACTGATATCAAGGATATAACACAGAACATGAAAGTAATGTATGTCTGCGGTTCCTTCAATACACAAGTGAAAACCATATAATAAACATTCCCCATAACTAATATTCACTTGTAAAAATATTTTTTTATATTTTACTTTATTACATTGTATGCTACCCAAAATCACACTTGTGAGATGAGTGGCTATATACATTTGAAAAATTAAATTAAATAAATAAATATACTAAATAGCCTATTTTTTTATTTATTTATTTACTTGTATCTGCCTTTATTATTTTTATAAATAACTCAAGGCAGCAAAAATATCCAACATACACCTTACTCCTCTTATTTTATCCGCAACAACAACCCTTTGAGGTGGATTGAGCTAAGAGAGAGTGGCCGGCTCTAAGTCACCCAGATGGCTTTCATAGCTCAGGCAGGATTTGAATTCAATTTCCTGCTTTCTAGTCTGGTGCTTTAGCCACTAGACCAAACTGGCTTGTAATATTTCAAAGTCGCTTACAAAGTAATGCAAATAAGTGTTGAATGTAAAATTATAGAATACCTATGAAATGGTTTGTATGTAGTGCCTTCACTCTGTCCGCATATTCTCATCAAGTTCAAAATAGTAGCATACATTCCAGAAATAATAGCATATATTCTATAAAGAAACATTTGTATTGACATATTTGTATATTTCTCTTCTTACAGTAAGAACAGTGATGCTTGATTTTACTATGGCTCTGTCAGACCATCGGGGAATATTATTCCATAGTCTTGTTCTGGATTAAATTATGATTCTGCTGGAGTTAGTGTATTCCTTTCCTGAACTGTTCCTTTGTCAAAAGAATTTGAAATCATAAGATGGATTTCAGAGACTGCAAGAAAACTATATTTGGAAATAATAAGTAGATTTTTTTCTCTCTACCAGCTTTTGAACTTCAGATGTATATTGAACATCTAAAAGTCTTGCCATTTGGATGTACTAGTATTCCTTGTCTATTATTAAGAGCTATTACAAAACTGAGGAACTATCACTTCTGATAGCAAAGTAAAAATATATCTTTGCTAATGGAAACTGCAACTTTACAGTAAACAGAAAACTAATGTAAATAGCAACCGTAGTAAGCTGTTGGTTAGAGTTAGTGAAGCATAATCAACATACCGTTTGCCCCCCCCAAAATAGCTTCCAGCTGTTAGGTACAATGGAAATACAGAGTGTCTGTCTGTAAGAAATGCAAATGTTCCTGAATGCTCTATGTATATCAGTAATCTCTCCTTTTGCTTTAAATGTGTTCACATCAAGGTTGGCTTGAGTAATCGTATTTCATCATTTCAGTCCTCCAAGTCCAGATTGTCTTGCCAATTGATTGAACATGAAAATATTTAGAAGACCAGGATGCTCTTAGATCTCAGTCTTCTTTTAAGTGACATACAGAAACTGCTTGAAATATGGCAGTTGCTTTAATAACAGCGAGATCAAGCTCAGCATCCCTCACTACCTGTTAGCTTCATTATTCCCGGCACTTAATCTGACATCTGCTTTTCTTTTCTTTTTACTGACATAGATTTCAGGGAAGCAAGAATGCCATTTACATAGACAACTCTTTGCTGTTAATGGATTTATTTAGAAACAGGAGGTTGTTTGCAAAATCTTACTTTGCAAAACCTCCTAAGAGGTTTTTTATCTGGAATGTGAAAAGGGAATTCTGTGAGGCTGTAATGCCATCAGTTATGCTACCCTCCAAAAGAGCCAAATCAGAAAGAATAATTGCAATTAAATCTGCTGATTCTCCTAGCATCCAGGCTACACACAGCCATCTGTGTAATACTTCATTAAGTAGTAGATCCATTCCCATAATTTTTAAACTGCTAGTTTTTGGCTGATCCATCAGGAGCAATACAGATTTGTTTTAATTCCTACCTTAAGTTTGACTAATGAAGCTGTTACCTGGCTTTTAAAATATTGTAGGGTTTTGTGGGGGGGAAATATAATTTTCCTTTCCTTTTAACTAATTATTGCAAATGTTTGACTTAGCAAATCATTTCCAAGTAAAGTATTGACATAGCAAGGACAGGCAAAAAAGCAGTAGAAACAGGAGTAGTTTCCAACTTCCTGCTGGCTTTCCCACTGAGTTTTTTTGTGGAAATCTGTCAGTGAATATTGGAAATCTTCCCTTCCCTTCCTTTCCCTTCTGGCAGATGAGTTGCTGAGTCTAGGTCAAGGAGGGAGGGAGATGTTGCAAGACTGGCTGCAAAATTATAATGGAACATTGAAAATGTGGACCCAGACCACAGCAGCAGTGCCATAGTAGCCAATAGCACTGAAGCAGCCACAACTTTCTCAAATGACATCCTCTCAGTAGTCGTGGGTCCTGGATTTAGGATGCATTGTGCATTTGAGGTACCTTGGTTCAACAATTTTGTCCCACGTTGCACTGTTTTGCCCAGTTAAATGTCATGATAAAGAGAATTTTAGTAGTATACAGATGATCAGATGAGAGAAGAGCTATCAATCTGAGAGGAGATTAAACAGGGTCATGTCTTCCTGTCTTCCTGCTGATACATTTGTCATTTCTCCACTAGCAACTCAGAAGATTCTCCAGACTCATGCAGCTATCACTGTATCAAAATAATAGTAACAAGGACAGCTTTTATATCCCATTTATGAGGGGTGGTGATGTGGTAAAGATTCTATAAACCACAAACGGGGACTTAATTTAAGTCAGCATCAAGAATCACTAAGGCATCATGCCATGAATTGCCTCCCATTTCACATGTTGCACCTGTGAGGAAATATTTTGAACATTTAATAACAGATTGTAACAACACTATTTTTATAGCATGCTACATCTTTCACAGAATAAAACCTTGAGTGTTAGGGCTGTGCATCTTTGTCTCTTTACTGAAATAAATGAATGTAGCATACAATATGCAATGGAGAAGAGCCTTGAGCAATATTCAGTACTATAGTGTTGGTAGGAAATGTTGGGCAAATTATTCTAGATATAATTAATTTCCTCCCCAATGCTGGGAATGCATCTGGAAAGCAATAGACTGGGAGAAAATGTTTTAAGCATTACTATAAAGATCAAAGTAGGATTTCTAATCATGCCAATTGTTCTACAGCCTAGATATACTGAGAAATCTACATATAAGGGATCTTTGCAATATTGATTGTTCAACAGAGTAATTGCTTTATTTCAGTGTGAGTTTGTGTAATGTGTGAACACAGAACTCCTTCAAAAACTAAATAAAAACATAGCTCTGGGCTCTAAATAAAAAAGAAATAGCCATTAGTAAGCTGCAAGTGCCAGCGTTTTTTCCTAATGAAATGTGATTTCGTAAAGCAATTTATCATGGTTCAATTAAAACAAAAATTGTGCATTGCCTGATTTCTCTGTTGGCTATATTTCAGCCAATTTGAAATATATGGTTGCTTTAGAATCCTTAAAGCATTTTTACAAACAGCAATAAGGATCTTATCTGTAGAAACAATTATTTTTCTCCCTTCTTTTCAATAAGTCAATACCTCCTGCATTTTTTCTGCTAAATTATTAAGTTGCTCCCATTTTATTTCTATGAAAACTGTTTCAAATTCAATCAACTAAGAGACTGCATTTACTATTCTTATAGGGAATGTAGTGTATTAAGAGATATCTTATAAATGGATAGTTTCCTACAACTGTTACAGTTGTGCATGTCATAACCCAAGGTATCATCTTAATCTCCAACCTTGACGAGGTATGTCCATGGGTTAGCCTTGATTGTGAAAAAGAAGCATCCATTATCTATATTGTAATTGTCATGATTTTTCTCCATTTTCTTGACTTCAAATTTCTCCCATTTCTATTTTTCTAGCCCTAACCACAATCTACCCACTACAACGAATGTTCTGATTTTTTTTCCCTTGGCCAAATAATTGAAACAAAAACCTGTTGGCTAGACTTATCTTACTCACTGATGTTCTTACAACTTTGTGTAGTCTTTTCAATTAATCCTGCCAAATACTCATATTAAATTCAAAGCCATTTCTTTATTGATCTCTTTGATGTTTTATATAGTTGAATATTAAGTTTATTTCTATCGAAGATCCAATTCCTTGGCTGTGCCCATTCTTTTAAAATTCTTCCCCACATAGGAATGTTCATTAAACTTCTGTTTATATACCAACTAAATTCCTAGATCTGGATGACTCTGTAGCAATTCTTGAGCTGTAAGAGTAATAGTAGCAAATAAGCTTTCAATCAGTCTTCTGTTCTTACATCTTCTGATTTTTCTTCTTGACAACAATATTAAAAGTAATCAATAAATATATGCACACATTTATTTCTCCAAAATTCCCAGGATACATAGAGTGGCAACTCAGTTATTGAAAGGATGACATATTTTTCCTGCAAGGAATAGCCAATGATGTTTGGTTTTTTAATGTGAAAAGAAAGTTAACTAAGGAGGAAGCATGGTGGAGAGAGCGAAATTATTCTAATTATTATCTCAACTCTATTCATAAGTTTTCTCCCTCTTCACCATAAAAATTACAATTTACAGTGATATTATTGGTTAGCATACTCTCAGAATAACGAAGGAAATATTTTTTAGAATTTATTGCCAAATTTTGGAAACCTGGTGACTGCTGGCAAAGATTTCTTCTGGGAAAGATTTCTTTTGAAAAGGAATAGACAAATTTATGGGTCTGCCAATTTGTTGGCAAAATATTTAAATAGAAGGTTTGTAGTTAGAGAAAATGGACCTTTACTAGATGTAAAAAAACCAAACTGAAAACTTCCTTCCCTGTGACTGCTCAAGTTTACAGATTTCCATTGTTATCAACAACAGGGAAACAGCACTTCTGTCCCAACCACTCAGCCATAGCTTCAGAAAGAATGGGAAAGTACGAGTTGCCCATCACTGGTCTAATCGGACAAGATAAAAAATTATGATCCAGCTTCTTTATAAATACTTTTTATATTCAATATTCAATCCTTTACAATGCATGTTACTTCCCCTTCCATTACCAATTTGGAGGCTTATAGTGTGAGATTTGGTTTTTCTTATTTCAGGGTGGATATATATTTATGTGGTGCGCTGATTTATTTTACCTCAGGTTGTTACCAAGTTATTGAAATTTAGTGATTTACCATTAGGTTGATCCTCTTCCGTGATCCCATCCTGTGATGTGCTGCTTTATACTCATTTCATGTACTTTTTGGACACTTTTGTCCATTCAAAATATAAACAGGATACATAATTGGGAGATAAATGCTCTGGAAATAAAATATACAGTAAGTACAAAAATTATGCTGTGATTTGAGAACTTGACACTGTGTTTGTATATGCACTATAAGACAAAGCTGAAACATGTTGACCTGGAAAATGCTTTCTGGTATTTACTTACAAAATTTGAAGACAAAGGATAACACGGAGGCTGCTTTTCTTTTAAAAACCCTTCCTGTGAGAAGAAGCCCTTTTGTTTGTCTCTTTGGCATTTGATTTTTCCTGGCTTCAGTGGTCTCTACCTATCATCTGGCTACTTTCCCTTATCTTTTCATTATCCAGACCTCCTGAAGGTGAATTTCCTCATATTAACCACACCCAGCTGTTTATTAAAACCAGGTTATTTTTTCCATATATTATTCCTTAAATCACCTTTACCTCTCTTGTCAAGATAATTCAAACACATTACTCAAATATTTACAATGACTTTTATAAGACTCACCTGTCACTGCTATGGAATATGAGCACTATTTTATAGGTCTGCAACAGGAACAATCACAATTTTTCTGCATAAAAATATGGTTTTAATATTTCTGAAGTAAATCTTATGCAGACAATACAAGACATTCTGAGTGCTCTACATCACAGTGATAAAAATCGAAAGAGCATTACTAGAAAGTGCTACAACTATATTTCCTTTCTAGAATAAATATTATATGAATCTTAGACAGAGAAAATTAAAGGGTAGTTTATTTATTGGTTCAATTTGGTTAGCTTGCTTTGTTTTCACATTTTAAAAGCTATCCCACCATTAACGGTAGACATAAGAATTCCAGAATCAAATCAAATATAGAACATAAAGTCACCAACAATTTTTTAAAACCACCAATTCATAATGTTTGCTAATTGATAAATATTTCAAGAGTGATTCTGTTATTTTTTTTCAACCCTGGGTAGCAAAAAAGTTGGTAGACAATTACCGATTTCCTTTTTTTTTATTTACACACTCATATATTAACATCATTTTCAGACAGTTTAGAGAACAGTGATAGGCAACCAAACAAGTTTTTTATAATTATATTTTTATCTAGTAGTTTAGGAAAATAAAAAAGACACATAAAAGAGAAAAAGTGGTTTAAAAAAGAAAGTAATAAAGCACAAAATGGATAAACAGGATTAGGATTAGTTGATTTTAATATTAATTAAAATGTTAATATTTCATTTAGCTTTTTGTTATTGAATGTGTACAATATTGATTTGAAAATCACAAAATCACTGTTAAAATCCAAGTAATACATGAATAGCAATAGCAATAGTAGCATAGTATAAATCATAAAATGAGATAAAGTATTGCGTTAATTTCTATCTGAGCAATTAAAGGCATCAAGTTAGTAAGAACACAAATTTCAGATATTGTACAAATGTGCATATAATGATATAACCTCAAAGTGGTTTCCAGGTAGAATTAAATTCTATGTCAGAATACTTTTGAAATACGAAATTATTTTGAACAGTAAGGCAACTGATTTTTGGATTTGCTTGTTTTTATTCTGTAACTGCATCTGTATATTTTGAATAAGATTGTCTGTTATTTTGAATAAGGTTGTCTGTTGAAATCTAAATCTAGATTTTAAAATTGGTCATGATGGAAAAGGCTACATTATAGTCTTTCCTATATTGGATTTAATTACAATCCAGTGAAGATCTTTTAATGTTCCATTTGAATTACATCTGGTAATCAGTAGAAACATATGTAAACTGGTAAATTAGCTGATAATTGTATTAAACAATTTCCACTTAAATGTGCATTACTGCCAATTGAATTTCTGTGCAGAGCTGTGCAACAAATTTAGTAGTCTCTTCAATTCTGTAACTTAATTGCAATTTATTTTGGTGTTTTAAACAATATATCCTGGAATGAAATTGAACTGCCACAAATGAGCATATATTTATAAAAGTCATCAACATCTTTTAACAGATACTTTGAGAATATGAATAGGATGTCAAGAAGGAGTGGAAAACTATATTCTCTAAATGACCAATGAGCTTATCATCAGATTGGGTCAGGGGTCTCCTATTGTGGAATGTTTAATGTCACATATGTTTCATGTCTGAAACACAGTAAATAATGCTTAAGTCACATGCTTAAATCGTTAACAAGGTGCAGGGCAATAAAAGTAGGCATAACCTTTTGTATGTGGTGCAGACAGATTAGAAACCCTACATATTTTCCTTTCCAGAGTCTGCATGAAGCCTTTCCCTGTTTCATTTTGAGGTGCTTGGGAACATGGCAGTATTGCCTGAAATTTCTTAGAGGCTGAATGCTCTCCATCTACTGCACTGTAATGAATAATAAAGAAACTTGTTATAAAGCTGTTGAGGCCTGCAGTGTGTTGACTGGGAAATCTGAAAACACAGCAATCAAATCCTCCCTGATATTTCTCATGCCCAAGAAATATTACTGTGGGTCAAAAAATAATAATAATCAGAACTTTTCTTCTTAAGCCAGAACTGAAAAAATGTTTTCGGTTCTTTAGCCAACTGTTGCAAGAAAAAAAAAAGGAGCCTATTAAACCACCCTCTAGTTAAATCTGGCAGGAAAGGTAGGAGAAAAATGAGGAAAATGAAACAGCAATTATATCTACAATTCATAAATGGCTGAGGAAATCAAAGGATGATAAAAGTGCTGGGATGATCTACTACATAGGAGAAAAGGCTTTGGAAATATACCACAATCTCCACAATGTCTATACAGCAGATCCATCAAGCAAGACTCCAGCAGAAGATTCTGTTGGATATAAAATGGATGGAAAGCCCAAGAGAATCCCTGTTTTTGAATAATTCCTGCTTTGGCAACTTTCTCATATGAAATAGTAAGTATGGGCTTGTTTGCCACAGTTCTCAGAGAAAAATCTGAACATTTGGAGCCTTTACAGATCTAATGCTGAGAGAAAGCACTCTTGGTTACCTTTTCCTTTTCCTTCTCAAGGACTGGTTTATGAGTATATTTTCATTGTATTTTATACTATGTTCTGTTAATTATTTTGCTAACAAGAGGCATTGCAGTCACGTACCATGGCAGTCTACAAAAGCCAGAAATTAGAAGTCATGCTTGTGTGTTTTTAATAAAATTTGTTAGTCTGACAAGATGCTATCAGACTCCTCATTATTGATAATAATAAGATTATTGATAAAAATTATTTTAGCTCTCTTTATTTTTATTTAATTAATACCACACAAGAGATAAGATTATTTTCTTAATAATTGTGATATGTAAAAATTTGGGGGTGGGGGTGGTATCTGTGTATTTTATAACATCCACAGGACTTCCTGTTACATTTAACTTTGCCAAATGAGTAAATGCAAATATATATTTTTTTCTGAAAAAAATCTGTAGGTGAAATAGAGTCAAATATGATTAACATCCTAATTTGACTGTCTAATAATATAACTTATCACTGAAGTGTTATTGGCAGGGATCCCCACAAGTTACCTACCTTAATGGCCCCCAACTAGTTTTACCTAGGTTTGCTTATTACAAAGAATTGGAACTGTGAGGGAACAAATCTGTAGTTTTTTACAACAGAATATACAAATCCTGGAACCACCATCACATTTTGATCCACACATACAGTATGACTTTGTTTAGTATTGTTTTTACCACTTATTTAAAACCACTGCCGGATTATTAAAAATGGTTAAGATTCTAGCTTTGCCTATGTAAGACAATACATAGGCCTTTTCAGGATTACAGGATTACGGCCTAAAATTCTAAATTAATAGTGAAAAGTATGTGATATTCCTGGACATACATTCAGGTTGGCTCTGAGCATAAGTAACAATTAGCATGGCAAGAAAACAAGAAGAGATTAACACACATACACATGGGCACACATATGCTGGCATTCTTTTTGCATTGAATTCTCATAGTTTAGTCTGAAGTTAGAGAATGCATTCATTTCTGGAATACTTTGCTGGTGCCTTTGGACAAATGCACTTCTTCTTTGCTAGGGAAAAAAACATGAAGCACAATAAACATATATACAAACTATATTCAAACTATATTTTCTTCAAAGAGTTTAGGAGAGCATACAAGGATTTTTTAAAATACCACATTAATGTTATGAAGGCAGTACAAATATTGTGAGACTTCATCATTAACCCTACTGAAATAAACTGGTTGAACGGGGCTTAGTGTTTTTTCTCCAGAAACACTTGATTCCTGCCCTCATTTTGTCCAGTATCCTAGGATTACTAGGATTAGCAGGCCATCTGAAAATTTAGAGAATTATGGTCTCCCTTTGGATAAGGCAGAGGGCGCTGAATTAACTATTTAGAGCAATGGTTTCATGCATTTTCAAATACACATTTCCACCCACCCTCAACAATGATCAACAAAATAATTCTGGATGAAACACAGAATATGATTAACAAATCAGGCTGGACCAAATCACGTGTAATGTAGGAAAACCATGATTAAGATTCTTGTGGGGTTTTTTTTATTATTAAAAGGATACCCATAGGACTGATTTGAAAGCTTTCTGAGATGAGAGAGCACTTCCACACCAGAATTGTTGTCATTTCCTTAATCTTTCCAAACCAATTTAAAGCCAATCTTCCTCACTTGAAGCACAAGTACATCACAAATAAACAGCACTTCCTTCAGCTAGCCAACAGGAATGAAAATAAAGTTATTTGATGAATGTCATGGTCACTGAGCCTAGGCACAATCTGAAATAGTACCTCATGCAAAACTAAAGTCAAACACATTTCCTAATGGCTATCTTCCTTGAAACTATGATGGGAAACTGTGCTAGAGAAAGTCTTTGTTAAAAAAAAAGAGTGGAATCTATACCACCATCTGTCTCCTACATGTAAAAGCCAATTGGGAAATGGATCATGGATAAGCTTCACAGAGTCACAATATGTCAACAAAAATATTAGGTATGTTTCAAAGAAATTGCAACAGCTTCAGCTTTCAGCTCTCATAATCAGCTGTCAAAAGCAGCCAACTTTGAATGATCAGATAAGTCCAGAGATGGCACTGAACCAATGCAAAATTCTCATGAAGAAAACAACAATAGAACTGCCTTCCCCGTGGGCTGCCTTGTAGATGGGTAAGAATTATGGCAACTGAAGTTTACCATATCTAGACTAGAGAAATATTTAAGTCCTTTCCCTCACTGCATCTACTTGAGTCTTAATTTGAATGAATCAAGCAGATGATAAGGGAAGAAAGAAAGTATTCTGCCCTTCTCTTGGGAATAGTGAATCAATGCTATTCAGGGGTGGTAGGCTAGTTAGTCTGCTAGTATTCCACAACAAAATCAAAAACATCTTGAGAGGGAGAATGATATAGTCTTCTGGCTAGCACTAGATAGAAGATATATTCCCAATATATCACCATGCCGATGCTTTATTGCTACAAAATGGAACAGAAATGAAGCAAATCAAGATTCAGGGTCTTCTTTTCCTGCATAGTTTTTAGTTCTCACAGATATGGCTACAAAAATTTAGTTTCTATTCCTCCACATATCACCAAAGGCATTTTTCCATAATGAATCTGATACAGTCCTGTTTCAATTGGTTCCAGTGTAAGCTTCCCTAGCATGATTCTGATTTGCATGGTCAATGCTGCATTAAGCTAGGAAATAAGGAAACTGTAATCCAAAGCATCTGGAGGCCACTCAGTCGGGGAAGGTTAAGGAAAGCAAGAAATTGAAATTGCACAACATTTAACATCTGACCATAAAGCAGTGTATTTCATTTTTGGCTAGGAACTGAAAAACAGGCCGGGAACAGGTTTTTCTGTTAGAAAAAGTGCTTGTCATTTTTTTAATTCTAAATCCTTATAGAACAATCTACACGGTTGTGTTCCTTTCTTTGAAAAATCCAAGCTTGGATACGAAGTCATGCCACTAGAAAAGTAATCTTCTGTCCACATGGATCAGTGGTTAGTCGCAATGCTTCCCTCCAAAGGCTAAATTTTCCTGTCTCTGAATCACAATTGTGTGATGCAGACAGCTGGGCCTGAATGTTAATTTTTTAAAACATGCTGTATAACATTAATAAAATGCAACATCATCCCCCTAAGGTTAGCATATAAACAGAAAGCAACTTGTTACGCATAGATTACATGGCTATTGTACTTTGGATCCCATTATAATTAAGGAAGGTGACGAGGACCTTGATTCTCTTTCGTAACGCTCATTTGCTATAGGTTAATAAAATGAAGATCACGGTTTTTGTAAGAAAGTCAAAAAGTTAAAGCTAGACCATGGGGATAAGATCAAGCATCTTTAAGTAGCTAGGGATGGTTTTCCAAGTCACGGGAAAGTGTAATGCCTTTCTTTCTTTCTTTCTTTCTTTCTTTCTTTCTTTCTTTCTTTCTTTCTTTCTTTCTTTCTTTCTTTCTTT
>JANHFL010001616.1:0-10597 GCA_032468155.1 Oxyrhabdium leporinum | reverse complement strand
TTCTTTCTTTCTTTCTTTCTTTCTTTCTTTCTTTCTTTCTTTCTTTCTTTCTTTCTTTCTTTCTTTCCTTCCCTTCCTTCTTTCCTTTCCTTCCTTCCTTTCATCCATCCATCCATCCATCCATCTACTTGTATGCTGCCAACTGAGAACAACAGAATAACAGAGTTGGAAGAGACCTTGGAGATTTTCTAATCTAACTCTGTTCCAGCAGGAGCCCCTATATCATTTCAGATAAATGGTTGTCCAATCTCTTCTTAAAAATACCAGCAATAGAACATACTGGCAATTATGTTTTTAAAATATAACTGGAGGGATCAAATATGTCCCTACTGTAATTACACTATTAGAGGCCAAAGTGCTATGAACATTATCAAACTGGTGAAAATCAAGTTGCACCATTGAAACACAAGCACTGCAGCCTTCATACAAGCATGCGGTATCAAACACATACAAAAGGGATGAAGCTTATAATACAATGCAACATTTGACATTATCCTCTCCCCACAACATCCTTCCCACAGTATCATTTTCAGGATGATCATGCCATCTTTCCTGGGTCAAAAGTAAATCTCAGCTATACAGTTAATACATAGAAAGAGCGCTGTACCTAACTGCTTGCAGAATTCAGCTGAACTTGTTCCATATATCTTCCTTCAACTTGAAGAATTTCTTCTAATTTCTCTGCCTAAAAAACAACAATAGTTTCTCAGACGAACGGGAATAAATCAGATCCTTGTAAGTATCAGCATCTTATAAACAGACTAAAATATTTAGAAAAAGTAGCCAAGTAGCTAGGCCAGAGCTGGGGAACCTGATAAGAATAGTAACTCAGTAAACATTGGAAAACCTTTTTAACTCTATACTAGGGTGTTTCAATTTGATCAAATTCCATGAGAGACCACGGGCAAAACAAACCCTTAGATGGACTCAATTTTCTGTTATTGGAACTTGGCTTCTTGATCAGGAATTCCAAGATTTTGGGGGCTTTATCAACAGGTTCCACAACCTAAAAAGGTTTAAAAACTCTGCTCCGGAGAGACTGCATGAACTCATTTGCACTCCAGCTCTGATCACTAATCTCTGACACACAAGATGTTGAGAAATGATAATTCCTTCAAAATGCTCCAGTTGTATCAGTTATTAGTTATCAATCTTTATCCAGAAATAAAACTTAAAGCCTGATGTTTTAAAATCCCAATAACTGATAGTAGTTATACACTGGTTCTGGTACACAGGCAATAAGAACACATTCTGCATCACACACACACAGAAAAAATTAAAATATTTCTCAGTGGTTTTCTAATATTATTTGTATTTGATGTGAGTAAGCCTGATTTCTTTCTTACTTCAAGATCTAATGATTTGACTGAAGTAATTTCTTTCTTCATAATCCTGAGTTAGGATTAATATTTTTAGTATGACAACTCTTCTGATATTAATAATTATTTTCTTTCTATAAATTGTATGTTGATCCTGTTTTTCAAACAGCTCACTCTAAAGAAATTTTATCTAACTTTCTATATGTTAGCATAAGTACAATGCAATATATATATATTATCTTTGAGAAAATCTGGAGAATAACTGGAGAGGTAGACAGGAAGATTTCCAAATCTTCAAAAGGAAGAAAAAATGATTCCAATGAAGTAGAGTCTAATCAATCTGACATCAGTAAGTGAGAAGATTCTAAAGAAGATTGTAAAGAGATTGATCTAAACACTTGGAAAATAATGTGACAAAAACATCAGCATGGAGTGCGAATAATAAATTGTGCTACATCGAGTTTACCTCATTCATTGATTGAGTAACTTCCCTAGTACTGTAGTACTGTACTCCATGCCGTAGAAATACTTTGATTTCAACCAAGTATTTCACAAGATATTCTATGATGTTCTGACTACTAAACAGATTGGATTGGATTATATGACAAGTAAAACGTAACTGAGTTGAAAGTTAATGGTTCTTCATCAAACCCAAATGAGTTATCTAGTCCAAGATTATCTTAAGTCTTGTACAGTTGGAAAGATTTATTTGGATGATCTGGTAGAGGAAAAGTTTATTAGATTTATACCATCACAAAAATATTTGGTTGATAACACCAAAAAACAGAAATAAAATTGAAAATATTTTTGATAGTTAGAACTACATGCCTCTTCGTTTCAATTTGTCATTGAGAAGTGGGAATAAAATTTAACAGAGACAAATGCAAGGTACTTCATACAAGAAACATAAATCAATTGCACAAGTACATGATGGAAGATATCATCAAGTTTGGCAGTGGTACTTTAAAAAGTTCTTAGAATTGTAGTTCAATTGCAAACTATAAATGAGTCAGCAGTATAATGTGGTTGCAAAAAAAGGAAAATGCATTTTCAGGATACATCAACATAAATACACAGTTTCCAAATTATGGGAAGCAATAATTCCTCTTGAGCTGTCTTCTCCCCAGTAATATTTCCAGCTTGACTACCATAGTTTAAGAATTCACACAGACAGATCTGTTCATCATTGCTCCAGAGTGCAGAACACAAAACAATGAATGCATGTTATTGAAAGACAGATTGCAATTGGATGTTTAGTAAAGATTTCTTTAAAATAAGAGCTTTCCAACTGTTATCCTAAAAAGTGGTGGATTTCTCTTCACAATTTAAAAAAGGCTAGCCAGCCATTTGTCAGGAATGTTATGATTTGGATCCCTGTACAGCAGGGGCTGAACTTTATCTAACTGACTCCTTCCAAATTTATGAGTCAATAATTCTGCAACAAATGATGCAATTCATAAAGTGGAAAATACCGTAAACAGTTTTAAACAATTACACAGAATTACATATAATAGTAGTAAAATTAATCAATGCATTTCATTCAGAGTGACAAATTACTGATTAGGACCCAGAGAAAGAAGGGCATCAAAGAAGAAAATTTCCATGATCTCTATTCAGAAATAATTTCTTTTTCTATGAGAGTTAGGTAAATTTGTATAGGATTGTAGCTTTAAACTATGAGCAGAAAGTTCATTTATAAGAATATTGAGGAAAAATTTCCAAGTAAATTTTACTACTTTTTAGTACATAAATAAGGTCAAAATCACATATAATTTGTTTTATTAGATATTAATAGAATTCCGGCAAATGCAGGATAAATTATAGCAATAAATCCCTGAAAACAGTTCTC
Organism: Oxyrhabdium leporinum; assembly: GCA_032468155.1. Classification (NCBI taxonomy): domain Eukaryota; kingdom Metazoa; phylum Chordata; class Lepidosauria; order Squamata; family Cyclocoridae; genus Oxyrhabdium; species Oxyrhabdium leporinum. The sequence goes on along the minus strand of JANHFL010001616.1, from coordinate 7,429 downwards.
AAATAATTAATCTTTCAAACAAAACAAACATATATCCAGAAGTTAATAATTCAAGGTGGATGATACGTTTTCTAGTTCTTAGTTAACTCTTATGTTGTTCCTATTATAAAACATAATTGTCCAATTTGGGGAAAAAATAATTAACAGTAGATTATGGATTTTTTTAATATTCCCAAATTCAGATAACAAAGTCTTTTACCTAAGCTACATAGATGCAATAATAACAACAACAACAACAACAGTAATAATAATGATAATAATGATAATAATGATAACAACAACAACAACAACAACAACAACAACAGGATAACAGGATCGAGAAAGTTTTAGGATGGTTTTCTGCTTAGCAGCTTGCAATAACTTCCTATTTGGAGTCCTTCATAAAAGCAAATAAGGAAGATAGTTTATTCTTATGCTCCCTGCCAAAAAAAGACTGCGGTATTTGCTAATTAAAATCAAGAATCACTGCCCTTAAGATCCATAAAATATAGATTGCACCTAAAAGCTGGTTCTCTTCTGTTCTCCTCTGCATCTAATTTGGTGTTAGGAAATTTTATCTTCTTTGTACAGTCTAAAAAAACAATTATTTAATTCCTTGCAGCCTAGTTTAAGATACCTACCATCGGCAACAAAATCAAGAATCTATTTTTATAAGTAATTTCTGGCTTCTATCATAAAATATAATTTATCACATTGTAGAAAATTGTGAGTAGAAACTTCTGGGAATTTTCCATAATTCAATAATTTAAACAAGCTTTAGTTGCAACAAAGTTGCAACAAAGGGAGATAATGACCTACCATAGCCAGATCTTTCTACAACCAATGGGAATCTTTCATTTACAGCTGAAGCCACATCAAGTCATTTGGGGTTACGGATGGAATCTTGTGTCTAATTTTCAAAGTGATAGATACATTCCCTTATCCTTCCAGATCTGTGCTTCTACAATTTTTGCCACATGGTTAGTGTGCAAAACCAAACAAGCATTTTAGGAGGAAGCCCACATCTTGCGTGCCATAATTTATTTAGATCATTCCCTGCTTCAAAATGCCTAAGTATCTAAGAAGTGTTCGTTCACTAGCAAAGAGAGGGCAGACTTTTATGACAGTCTAATTGCTCGCTATACTGAACAAGCAGATGGCAGATCAATATCAAAAGTAATATTCCTGTATGGCAAAATGATAACCGTCATAGAAGATAATTTAAAAGATAACAGTAAATGAGTCAGTAAAAGCAGTGTACAATAAGATATTTACATTCAGAAAATATTCAGATCCCTTTCACTTTTGTCACTTTTGTTATGCTGTAGCCTGATTATACAGTTGTTGAAACTCATTTTTTTTCTGATTAATCCACATCAGTACCCCATAATGACAAAGTGAAAACAGACTTTTAGAAAAGTCTGTAAATTTATTAAAAAGAAAACAAACTGAAATATCATCTTGGCATAAGTTTTCAAACTCTTTGCAACAACACTTGAAATTTAGCTCAGGTGCCTCCCATTTCTCATGAACATTGCTGACATGTTCCTACACCTTGACTGGAGTCCACCTGTGGTACATTACATTGATTGTACATGATTTGGAAAGGCACACAACTCTCTCTAGAAGGCCTCACAGTTGACAATGCATACTGTAGCAGAGCAAAAGCCATGTGGTCAAAGGTACTGCCTGCAGAGCTCAGAGACAGGATTATTGCAAGGCACAGATCTGGGGAAGGCTACAATTTTTTTGCTGCACTGAAGGTTCCTAAGAGCACAGAGCTCAAATGGAAGAAGTTTGGTGCAACCAGGACTCTTCCAAGAGCTGATCGCCCAATCAAACTGAGCAATCAGGGGAGAAGGGCCTTAGTAAGAGAAGTGACCAAGAACCTGATGGTCACTCTTTCTGAGCTCCAGAGAGCTTGTGTGGAGATGGGACAGAATTCCAGAAGGATAACCATCACTGCAGTCCTCCACTGATCTGGGCTTTATAGCAGAGTGGCTAGATGGAAGCCTCTCCTCAGTGCAAAACACATGAAAGCCCACTTAAAGTTTGCAAAAAAGCACCTGAAGGACTCTCAGGCTGTGAGAAACAAACTCTAAGCAGGCTTTCACGTGAAGGAGAGCATCAGCAAAACAGTGGTTCCAACCCTCAACAGTCCAGAAAGATACCAAGGTTGATGGTACTGAAAGTTGAAAGATCCAGGAGATCCAGAATGGTTGTGCCACTTCTATCCTGGGAGCTTCAAAAGACATCTACAAGCATGACCAATGCTGTTTCAGTGCTGTCCCCCCCATCCTGAACGCAGACTGAAAAGCATCCAGATAATCTGCTTCATCCAGAACCCTAAAAAGGGAAATTTAGACTCTGGATGAAAATTATCTCACACCATTGGATCCATGTTCTCCTGACAGATATTTCTGAAAATTTCTAAATGATTGCTCTTGCTTTTAATTTGATTCCCTGCAATAACCTTCTGCAATATGATGCCCTCCAGATGTACTGGGACTGCAACTCCCATCCTATCTGGCAATTCTGAGACTTGCAATCCCTGCACTATCTAAAACATGACAGACTGAGAAGGTATTCTACAATTACAAGAAACGTATTTGTTGCTTCGTTCCATCTGCTTTGGGGAGACTCAGAGGAACTGTATTTAATTCAGGGAAGCTCCTTGGCTATGAAATGGTCTCTCTCTGGGGGTGCATTTAGTTCCTACTTTACCAATATTTAGAAAAATAGTAAAGACAGTCTATTTTACTAAGCTTTTAATTGTTGATTGATTTTTAATTTTACTGAAATTTAATGTTTGTTTCACATCTTGCATCTTTGTTTGGAATGTTGCAAGCTTCTTTGGGTGATTTCATAAACAAAAATATGGGTGCTGAAACCCTTTAAAATCCAGATGAAATGGAAAACTGATTATTGCTGAATGATTTTAACTGAAGAAATATGTGAATCTTCTCCACAGAACAGGGATATCTTACCTGCTCCTTCTAAGCTCAAGGTTAAGCCTGTATCCAATTTGTTGTGTGGCTTCTTGCTGATAAACAAGTAACAGAGGACACACACAGTGATGAGAAAAGCAAGCAAGACCATTGCTGCAACCGACAGGCCAATAAGTGCTCCAATACTAGAAAAGAAAGAGAAATGAGCTGATGAATTTAAGGACATTGTCAAACCCTTTGAAAAGCATCATTGCTGCATGTATTTAATGGAAAAAGACAGATGTTTAGGTACTATGGGGACATATAGATTTCCCTTGATTGTTCTCATAGAAGCTGAATTATGTTATAACAATTCACCAATAGCCTTCTCTGACTGGATTAGACTTGTAGAGCAAAATTCGTCTAAAGTGTTGCTTTTATTGTATTTCCTTGAATTACTGCATTTGATGTTGCTCTTGGCTAAACATGTATAAATCAAGACACATTCCTTTGAAACTCATGGAATTAAAGCCTGTTAAATCAATTTAAGTGAAGTCCTTCTTAAATCTTTGTCTTCTGTCAAACAGATAATTGGATAAAGGGAGGAAATGTCTGTACACTCCTGAAGCATCTCAAATAGGCAAAGGATTCCCTTTTGCATGCACATCCTTAAAGTTTGCAAAGAATCAATAGTAAAATAAAGCAAGATAACTCAATCAAAAATAGAAAGTAGCATTGCTCAATAAGTCTACAGAGACTTTTAACTTTGATTTGGTGTACCACAAGTATGACAAAGTGCTGATTATCTTTTATGTGTTTTCTTTATAAATCCCAGTGATGTAGTTGGTAGCATTCTGAGCAGGAGTGAAGCTAAGTATAATTTACATCACTTCATCAATGGATTCATAATCAAATGAAAATCTGAATGCAAAATCTTATCATTTCTATTGCATCCATAGGCCAAAGATAGTGGAATTGTATATATCTTCCTATTTATTCTGTTTGGATATAAATCAAGATGACAGTTTACTATACCAAAAGAAATAGACAAGAGAAGAAGAATATAATCCATCCACTTTTATTTTGTTGCTCTCAAGAGCAATCCACGCTTGGGAGGAAAACATATAAACATAGCACAAAAAACCCCCATAGAAATGATGAAAAGCAGGGAACATGAGTTCTATGTCATGCTTCTTTTTTGTATGGGATAGATCTCTGACTTCTTAACAGGGCAGGTAAATCATATGATACAAATGATTACCTCGCAAGTCTAGTTTGTATCTGAACAAGTTACATATTGTTTCACTGGGTAGTATATATCTTAAGTCCCTATTAATTCACCAAAATTAAAAACCACAGAGCTTAAGAGCATAGTATTAATAACTTTACAAGGTTCATAACAGGCAAGTTGAATTGAACACTTAAATTCTCCACATTATGAATGAAAACCCAAATCGAGACCTCTGATCTATTGCGGTGATCTTCTATTTTTTTAAAAAAATGTTTTTATTGTTGAAGAGCACTTGAAAATAGCATTAGGAATCCCAACTACTGAGTACAAAGTTTACTCCAATGTCTCAGCATTCTATATATTTTTTATTCCATCTCTGAAATTTTTGGCAAGTGATGTAAACAAGAAATAAAACTGATGGGACTTTATTGCAGAAATCCAAACAAATCTTCCCTCTGTTTTACATAGATGTTAAATCATAATGGGGAAAATAGAGAACCTTGCAGATAACAAAAAAACAACTCTGTCAACCTTGGTCCCTTAGCAATATCTACTAGATTTGCCCAACTTTTACATAAAAAACCTCCTATATAAAATGTGTCCCAATTGTCATCTCAGGCAGATAATCCAGCAATATATCAAGAACTACAGAAAATGTGAATGAATTACATGTTTTGCTGACACAATCTAAGGCAACATTTTCTATTTTATGCAGACATATTTGTCATAGTTTCTTAAAAATATCACATAAACCTGGAATTGGTATGTGGTCCCAAAATTCAATAACAATAAATATTATTTGTTTATACTGTACATATTAGAAATGACCAGAACCCCAGGAGATTGCTATGTCTCATAAGATTGTGATCTTCCTATCAGAAATATTGTGCAATTAGGCAAGAATGTCAAACCTTCATGAGATACAGCAACTTCATAAACTTTTTACCATTAAATATATATTTAAAGAATCTAGTGTCGAAATTAAGAGCTATTGGCATTCTCTCCATTGATCACCATCCATCTTCAAATCACGGATTGGGAATTACTGCTCTAAGCTAGCAAAGGGTCAAACAATGGAAAAACAAGTCCAGATGATTTACTACCTGCATTACCTGCATATCTAGGTGAATGAAATTATTTGGAAAAGATTCATAGGTCAGAGAATGGCAGGTAGAAAGGCTGTAACTTCTTAGACCAGAGAAATTGGCTGATCCACTAAAAAAACTGCCTAGGTTTGAACCGCCCCATTGAGCAACTTACTAAAGACAAGCCATATAGACTTCTTGTATTCTTCCTGGCAAAGGCTGACTTTCTGGTTGATCAGGATAGTCCACCAGCCCCTGATCTTTTCAGTCTTTGCCTTGAAATCAGTTTCCTGAGACCAGTGTGCCCAATTTCCTCTTTAGATTTTGGGTCACTTTCTTTTAGCACTAGGCCAGGGTTGTCAGACTCGATTTCATTGAGGGCTGCATTAGGGTTGTGTTTGACCTCGGGGAGGGGGGGGCGAGTGGGCATGGCTGGTTGGGCGTGGCCAGCTTGACATCCTGTAGTCCGTGTGCAGCACTCCTGAGCTCCGTTTATGCTGGCAGGAGGCTGCAGGAGGCCGGCACAGCTGAAAATGGAGCTCAGGAGGGTAGCATGCACTCCTCCCTAGCTCCGTTTTCACTGGCAGAGGCACCGCTAGTCCTTTGCTGTTTCCAAGGCAGCCTCATCAGCCAGATCTAAACATCCCACAGGCCAGATCTGGCCCACGAGCCTTGAGTTTGACACCCCTGCACTAGACTAAGGCATTTGCCAGTGACCCTGCAAGATTGTACACTGTTTTTATGCTGATCATAAAATGCCAAGGGCTAAAACTCACAGGGATACTGTTGGGTTGCTCATGAAGTTGTTACATAATGGATTCAAAGAAAGAAATTCTAAAGTCAGGTAGTCATGGAATCTTTGGTTAGAATTCTGCATAAACTCTGCCTTTCCTCGTTAAATGTGATAGTTGTTCCAATTTTTCTTCTTCTCATGAAATTTTCAGCATGGCAAATTCAAAACATACAAAAATGTAACACAGTTGACTTAATCCTGATGCCTCAATCTCCATTCTCTCACTGAATTAATGGCAAAAAAAAGGTCCAGGGTGACCTGCATTCATAGATACGGTATTAGTAGTCACACTTTGCAAATTTGCCTGCAATTAGTACACAAATAGCTTTTTATTACCTGTCAGCTTTCTTCCAGATATCCAATGTAATGTAATGATTCTAGTTCATTCTGTAGATCTACTAAGATTATTGTCAATGACCAGGAAATGGTGGGGTGGGGGGAGGAATGGAACAGCCAGGAGCCTTCTGATTTACAGCTCAACTGCCTCACTGGAGATTTCTGGTTGTACTTCTGGCGCTGCCAGGAGCAAGGACTGCGAGCACCGCGGCCCTACCCCAAGCTTTCCCTGTCAGAGGGCTCTGAAAGGAGCCATAGCCACCCTGTAGGGGTGGTGAAGCAAATGGGGGTGTCTTGCAGGTCGAGGAGAGCCACATCTCTCCTCCCTGACTTGGAAAATCCCCCTCACCCAAAGACAAGGAACAGCGGCAGTCAAAATGGCTGCCATGAAGCTGGAGGCAATCAGAACACCTAAGGCTGTGCTGGAGCGAAGTAGGTGAATGATGTTTGGAACTGGGTGAAAATAAACTTTTTATCTCATTTGAAACCCCAAAAGAATCTGTAAAAGGATCCACAACTAAATTAGCTGCGACTTTGGCACTCTGAAAAAAAAATAAATTTGAAGGAACAAATAAAGGCATAAAAGACAGAAAATCTCTTAAAAAAAGGAAAGCTGGACTTTTAAACTGGATAAGTGCTGTGCTGGGCAGACACTTTGAACAGTCAGGACTATTTATTCAAAGCTGATATTATTTTTAAAGTGTGAATGATGGGAACAATCGAGGAAGACTAACACTGGAATTTAATTACAGAGTGCCACCTTCTGACGAAAGGAAGAATAACACATTATTAAAATCTTGTTTGTTAAATGCGGTATATGGAAGGAAATACTTCTGAAAAGACCCCTGATGAGTACAGTATAAGATTGGACTGATAAAGGGATTTAAAGAGGTGTTTGAAAATACAAGAAGCTCTCCAGAGGAGCAACAAACTAAGCTTGGGACATAAAGAAAATACTCGGACTATTGCATAAAAGAGGGACTCAATAAAACTTAACGTCTCATCAAGAAGAATGGAGTGGAATTTGGGAAGAGACAGCATCAGCAATTCAAAATGCAAAAGAGGCATGGACAAGACA
>JANHFL010001615.1:132499-155835 GCA_032468155.1 Oxyrhabdium leporinum | reverse complement strand
ATTTGAACCGCTAGATTGAATCAGCAGAAGTGGCCTGCAGTTCAACACTCTAACCACTGCGCCACCTAGGCTCAAAAGCACAACCAACTCTACCTATTTCCCACAATTTTTGCATAAGTAAAGAATAGATTCTTCCCTCCCCTCATTAGCACAGGTCACATTGTCCAATTAGGTGTTCTGGTGTCGCTATGGCAACTCTACCAAGTCTTTGCCAAACATCTGTTGAGATGACCTTGATTCCCACAGGATGTTTTCTTGTTGTCATCTGGGGCTAACATTTCAAATCTTTCCCTCCCCCCTTACTCTGTGGCAGCTGAGAAATAAGAAAGTGGCTGCAACTGGAGAGGCATGTTTAGAAGTTGACAGTGAGAGAGAGATTGGTGCTTACTTTCCTGGCATAGGCAGGAGGGGAGAAGAAATAGGGTATTCCACTGGGAGGGCTGTGGTAACCAGCATCCAGACTGAACACCTTGACATCATCACTACCAAAGCTGAGGAACTGAATTGAAATCTGGGTATCAATAATGTCTTCATTACATTCTGTTTCATCATAGAAACCAAGCAGCTAGTACTATCTCAAGGAAGAGCCCGTAGGGACTTTCAACATTTATCCCATATTTTTGTGCCAAAGTAACAATCAGGTTTAGGATTAGGCCTTGCATCAGTGATCATTGGGAGATATATGAAGATGCTATAAGTCAGTCATGAATATCCTGAAGTAGGTTTATAATATGTGTGAGCTTCTATGTGTTACTTTTCTTGGAGACAGAGAGAAATTCTTGTTAAGCCCTTTTAACTTTTATGGGAGTGCTTTCAGCTTGATTTTCTTGTACTGCCTGGATTGTTTAATGAAATTGTTCTTTTAAAGAATGCAGGCACCTATGGTATGATAGCAGCTTTGCTGCTGTTGGGCAGCATTGAATGGGTTATAATGGGAACATTTGATAGCTGTCAATAATTGTGTGCCTCCATCTTCCCGGAAAAGCTCAAAGGAAACATTATTCCAATCATTTTCAGCTCTGTGAGTTATCCAATGCCTCCTATTTTACTATATTACTTGGGTAGAGGTACCTCCTGGCTTCCAACAAGCTTGTGAATCCTGATCAAACAAAGGGATGTTTTAAAGAGATGGGATGCAGAAAGGAAAATACAGCAAGGGGAAAACAGAAACTGTAAGTTTGAAAACTATGGAAATCTGAAACCAGATCTGTTGTCTGTTGGTCTGGTTACTGAAACTGACAAACTCAGGGAGTTTTGCTCAATGCCTTATAATTAAACAAGAAGATAATGTTACCCTAGAGATCTGGTTATAAATTTAGTATTTCATAGGCCTTTTTCCAAAGCAAACAAGTCCTCCCCCCCTTTATTGCCATGGCTTGCTCTGCTCAGTTATTTGTATGCCCTTTAAAGAGCTGAGATTGCATTATCTCAGTTTTGATTGGCATTAGAGGCAACCAGGGACCATTTCTTTGCTGACCCTATTTCCCCGTGTCAATCTATATGTCCTATGTGGAAAACAGAAACAGGGATCATGGTATGGGAAATGTTTTATGGAGAAAGACCCTTAACTAATGAATCTAGATGTCTTAGATGAAGGCATTTCCATACAAAATGATTCAGTGTTGTTTGAAAACACTTCCAAATCTCTCTTGTCATTATAACAGAGGTAAAGGCTGAGCTGATGATTATATTGCTATTTGGTTGTGCTTGAAGTGGAACTCTTTGCTCACTTCTGGTCAAGAATAGAAGGTTGGCTAGACGGCTAGGCAGCTCCTTCTCAGTATCTCAGACTAAACAAGCAAAGGTGAAACTGCTAGTTTATCCCCCTTTTTGGAACAAAGAAGTCCACTTGCAAAATATCAGTCTTTTGGAGAAGTTGGGGTGGATTTGGGGCATCATTGCTGCAGTTCCCTCTTATTTTAGCACTTCAAGTTATATGAAATGAAGAACTTCATGATTACCTTCAATCTGCACCAGGCTAGAAACCAGGAGACTGTGAGTTCTAGTCCCACCTTAGGCATGAAAGCTAGTTGGGTGACTTTGGACCAGTTACATTCCCTCCCTCCCCCTCCCTCTCTCTCTCCAACCCAACTAACAGGGTTGTTATTGTTAGAAAAATAGGGGGAAGGAATAATATGTACATTGACTGCCTTGAGTTACTTATAAAGTAAATAAAGATGGGGTTTAAAAATATTTAATAAATAAATAGAGGCAGAATCTAGGATACAGATCATAGGAAAGGATTTGCTAGAAACTGGCTGTCAGTTGCTTGGTAGCTATCATTTTACACCTGACAAAAGTTTTTAAAAGTTTAGTTGATTATAACAGGTCTACTTGAAAATGAATAAATAATTGTGCAAATAGTTCATTACAACCTCTGAATGAATCAGAATTCACTGCAGAAAGCACAGTGTTCTCTATCTTGATTTATATTACTTTTATACCACTGAGCTATTGAATCTTGTGGTATGATGTGAAGGGTTAAACTTAAGCCTGATCTAGATTATTATTTTGAATAGGTACATATATCTGGAGTTTTGGGAACCTGTCAAGATGGTTGCCATGTAATTAGGGTCAATCACAAAACATACTGTGAGGTTGTTCCCACCATTGTTCTGTCCCTACCCTGCAATGCCTAATATTGCAACAGTTTACCTTTCCCCCCCACTCCCATTCCTTTTTGGTGTATGGGCAATTTTTTCTAGGTATTAGTGGCAGCCACCCAATATTTCAATTTCTTAATACGTCAGTGAGGCCTATGTGCTATGCACATAACATGTCAGCCTCTTAACTTTTTATATACTTAAAAATAAAATATAAAAATGTATTAACATGTGGTGTGTGTGTGTATGTGTGTGTATGTGTGTGTGTATGTGTGTGTGTATATATGTGTCTGTGTGTGTGTGTATATATATATATATATATATATATATATATAGTTGACGTATATAGCACATAGGTCTCACTGACATACATTGTATACACACTATATACATACATACGGATATGGATATGGATATGATATATGGATATAAATATGGGAATGAAAGGTATGTGGACTATCTTGATTTCAGGTCTTCTGGCTTTCATGTTGAAATATATCTAGTTTGGGCCTTTTTCATAAAGGCTTTGGAAAAGGTACTTCTGAAGGATGTTTGCTTTTCACAGGATATTATTAAGGGAAAGCCAGTCTGAAGTAAGTAATTTCTTGATATGCTTCAAGCGCACCACAAAAGTAATGCTGTCATGCAATTCTGCTAACCACCCAGTGATGATAATGAGTCAGTTCACGCTTAGCAAGCATTAACACAGCTATCAAATCATATGTTTCATTACAAGGGGCAAAAAAAATGATCACAGATCCATCTCCAGTGCTTTAATATAACTGTGAGGGAAGGTTATTGAGCATTATACTTATTGACTGGCACCCTATTCGTGCTATGAATTAGCCTTCCATGATGCTGAAGTAGCAAAGTTCCACTAAATGGGTCCTACAGTAAGAGTGGGTGAGTTAAGAGGGAAGGATGCAAGAACACAAGAGGGAATCTGGGTTTGTTAGCCTGGTGAGATAGTCTAGATAAGCACACCTAGATATACCTTGTAAAGTTACTTTAACAGAATCTTGCAAGTCTGGAGGCACATTCCCCCTCCCCGATCTTTACAGTTAAAAAAAAAACTAGGGAGGGACCCTTCTGAGATGTTTGCCATGCCCACATTCCTTCTGCAAACTCAGCTGCCACTTCTCTGACCATTGTTTAGTCTGCAGCTTTTCCTTCTTTTCCCCAAGGTCATTTCCACATGCCATTACAGGGTCATGATACTGAAGAGGGAGCAAAGGCTTTTGATAGCAGTTTAAACCAGGGACATGACCTGATTTGTTGAAGTAAAGAAGCCATCAATTCACCTTTACTTTGGGCCACTGCTAAAGAAGAAGGCATCTCTCAGTGCTTTCTCTCTAGAGTTTCCTTTGACCAGAGCTGTGCGAAAGAGCCAAGAAGAGTCTGCTCATTCAGTGTTCTCCCAAAGAGAAGGTGAATTGAAAGCTTCTTTACTTCAGTGAAACAAATCATGTTATCTCCATGGCCTCAGTTATTTAACTTCTCAACCTCCTCCTCTCTTAGTGGGAGCTTTGTCACATAGAGGAGCGTCTAAGCCAGGGGTGCCAAATTCAATTTCACTGAGGGCTGCATCAGGGTTGTGTTTGACCTCAGGGCCTGGGTCACTTGTGTCGGGAGCACCTGTGGTAGCCTGGGTGGGGCTGGGGGTATCCATTGTCTCCAGCTCCATTTTCAGCTGCAACTGCCTCCTGCAGCCCTAACCCTAACCCAGTCATTCTCTGTTTCAAGGGCAGCCCCGCGGGCTAGATCTAAGCACCCTGCGGGCCGGATCCAGCCTGTGGGCCTTGAGTTTAACACCCCTAGTCTAAGCAGAATGAGATAAAGCACTTTGATTCCTTTGCTTTGCTTACAGCACTCATGTCTTCAACCCTGAGTCTAATAATATGTTGAGCAACTGAGTCAAAGGAAAAGAAACTTGTCCCATCACCCCTATATGTTTTAACGAAAAGGGCTAGAGATATCAAAGCTTGGCTGTCCAGGATAATATTAGGGCTAAATATAAGGAGAACAGACCCAGACATGGAAAAAAGTGCAAAAGGATAGGCGAGTCAATCTCAATAGACAAACTGGCAAGAATAACTTATACATAGAAACTGTGCCTCAAAATTGTGAAAAGAGTAACAAGGGGCTATGCTTGAAAGTGTTGGAGGGAAGCTTTTGGATGTGTCTGACAGCAGGAATCCCACCTGAATCATGATTAATAAAGCAGGTTTTATAACTATAACAAAATGTAATTAAATGTAATTCAATTTAATGAAAAACATGATATGAACAGGTCAATCCTAGCACTAAAGAAGTACAAAGAACAGCTGCAGGTGGCTGTCAGGGAACAAAGGCACAAGAAAGACTCTGGGATTAGTAATCTCATAGACAAAAACATGCAGGGTTGAGGAGTGAGATAAATTACAGAGTGATCCATACCTCTCTGTCTGCACTCCACAATCCCTGTGGCCAAAAGAGTATAAGGTATTGAAGAAGAACTGCCACCAAAATCACAGAGAAGAATGCAGAAACTCCCACTGGATGCTGCAGTTAAAACAGGCTTTTGGGGGCCATTTAGGAAGCACAGGCTGCCAGTTGCTTTCCACAGTTTAAGCTCCAAAGCTCTGGCCTTTAAAGTTTGAAATGACAGAGACTACCTATTGTTGGAAAAACTTGTCTGAGCCATCAGACTAGAGGGAGAGATCCTTTGAAGAACCCTTTTTTCAGTCTCTTGGAGAGGGCCTCATGTTTGGCAGTTGCCTTTGGCCCCTGCTTGCCTTTAGAATTAACTAATGTGCCTTTAGCAAGACGTGAAATGCTGCTAATCATTTTATTTTTCATGGTGATGCTTTGTTGTTATCTTTAGAGTTTTGTTTTATGCTGAAACCGGCTTGAGTATTTAATTGGAAGAGAACATCAAGGTATATGCCAAAACAAAGTTGACTGAAGAATTGCTTGCATAAAATGCCTTTGGGCCCACAGCCTGAGGAATTCCAGACAAATGCAAAGGTACTTTGCACAATATGCCGTTGCCACACAAATATTTCTATAGAACATATCTGATCGTTAAACCTTTCAGGAGAGATTCTCAGACCAGGTGCAGGAATTGTATGCTAATGGTTCTGCACTACTTCTGAAGAACTGTTTTTACTGAATGAACCCTGAAGGAAGAAAATAAAAGTTCATTTTAGATAAAAATGTGTGGAGCTTTAATGTAATATGGTTGTTTGTGTCTGATAATGAGATGGTCCCATAATATGCTGATGATAATATTCATATGGAATTGAATTTAAATGATCAAATCTTTCTCAATTCCTCCAATGAAAACATTCTACTTGAATATTTTCCAGCAAATGACACCTGCAGTTTTACATATATGGCGTAATATTCTATAAATTTTCATCTTTTTTATCGGTGAAGTTTCAGTTGAACCTGATATTCCATATTATATATCCTTCTCCTCCATTACCGGAGATTTAACAATATGTATTTTTGTCTTGCTTTTGGACAGATAGGTTTTTTTGGTCTAATTTCCTGAAATTCAAATATTTGCGACAGTTAAAATCAAACAAACAAAAACAAGCAGAAAGCTTCTGACTCTGAAAGAAGCTAGATTTGCTCCAGTAGCTGAAAAATACCATCAGAATTAATTATTTTGATGTCCATATTATCAAGCGCAGACTGGATTGTTGATGTTTTCTAGCAGTTTTCAGTTTTGTGTACTGTGCTAATGTTTGTATATTTTTTCCTGCTCTTAAACTGTTTTGTTATGTTTGTTACAGCTCATGTTTAAGACAAGTAACATTAAAAGCAAAGTCCATATTCTGTTCAATGAGGATTTCTGCCCTTGGGTATTCATGCGATTTTCATAGTCTCAATGGACTTTTTTTCCAACCTTGAGGACCTTTCAGTTCTGTTCCTTTTTTCTGTTAATAAACTCACATAGTGCTTTGTGTAGACAACTGATGTTCATAAAGTTTCAACATATCAGTAGAAATATTCCAGATTCAACACTGTAGGGAAAGCTTACAAAGCACAGTTTGGGGGATTATTTCCAACCCTTAATAGTAGCTTCAGTTTTTGAGATTTATCCTACTGATGGATAGGCAGATAAACAGAGTCCCAAGCTCCTTTACATACTTACTTTTCAATGTTCTGCTGGGTTGGAAAGAATGGGGAAAAAAAGACTCATGATAGAAAATAGATAAAGATTAAATATCCCAAACAGGCACCTTTTTATTTCATTCATTTCTGCAGTTTTCAAGATAATGTAAGTACATAGGTTTTTATACACTAAATTTAGCGAGGGAATTTTTATTTTTGTTCACTATGTTGGTATGGTTTGCCTTCAGGCTGAAACTGGTTTTAATCAGGGTTGAACTCAGTAGAACAGAAGACATCTGGTTGCACAGTATACAAATCCAAATAATAATAATAATAAAAATCATACCTGCTAACTTCAGTAGCAATATTGAGGAGGTACGATTTCAATTGATTGCATTTGACCGTCATCTAACTCTAACCAGATGCTGGGCATTAGCTGAGAAAATTCCAGTGCATTGGCTTTTAGTAATAAATCAGTTAACTTGAACCTTCACATGTGGACCTGAATTTTTTCACCTGACATTCAATCCTTCAGTTTTACTGAATGAAAGCTACCATTCCTCAGTATTGGTCAAGGTTTCTTGTTCCTCCTTTACAGATTTGCATACCTGCCTTCCAACAATGGAATGAAAGAGGACATTTGTGTGCCTACAGTATGCTTGAACCACACTCTTCATTAGGATAATTATGATATGAGATGTTGCTAGCTGTATGAATGGAGAAAGGCAGCCACTGCAAACATGGTAGAAAAAGTAATGAGCAAATTCTGCCAGACTGACTTCCAAAGTACAGGGATTTAAAAAAAAGCTCTCAGCCCACCCCTGAAAATGGTCTTTTGATAAATTTCAATTACCAACAGTGCTGATCATATTACAGATAGGATCCATACATCTGACAGACATGCTGAATACTGACAAACTAGAGCAGCCTATCTGCTCCAACTTTTCTTGATTCAATCTGCAACTCCTACAGCTCAACAGAGAATGGGTGGAGTGGCACTGAAGTGTGGCGTCAGCTCCATAAGTGGCAATTTCAAGGTCATTAAACCATTAAATGAGCTTCTTCCACAACCTCTGGGAAAGTGCTCTTAATTCAGAGCTGGGTTCTTCTTCTTCTTCTTCTTTTTTTTTAAACTGAGCTCTAATGAACTTTAAGTGATCTGAGCCAGAGGCCGACAGCTGCCTTTGTTGAAACTATGTCATATACAACTGGTTTTGTTAACCAAATATCATAGAAACAGAGAACCTGCCCGAACTGGAGCTATATCAGTCTCCAATTCTGTGAATTTTAATTGCTTTTTCAAGAGTTCCAAAGAGTGGAGTCAGAGACAGTATCTTTGTGATAGGTTAGAGAGCATTTGTGGTTTGGAAAGAATTCTAGGCATCCTTCTCCGTCAGTGTAAAACACTATCATTGCTATGCAAGAAACACTGATAATGGGACCCACAGAGCTGTCTCACAAGCATTTTATTCAGAGCAGAGCATATGTCAAACATTAACGACAATGCTCCTGCTAAAGAACAGGAGCATCAAGACCTCATTCAAAATGAAAATAGCTTTTAATAAACCATTGTTAATCAAGATAGATAAAAATAACCTGCAAAGCTTTTAACTGAAGACAAAATGAACTTACTTATGACTTGGAATACTTTGGAACATAGCTTTAGGTCAAGTTCCCTCTCTTAATGTGTAACTTACTACATATTGTTATGCTATGTTTAGTGCAAGCACCACCTCCATGCTACTTCACTGGCTAATAGAAGCAAAATAATACGTAACAAATGCCCTTTCACATAGCACAAACATGCACTAATAATACACATCAAACTTCCCACAAGTGTCATACTAAGCACCACATTTATTTTCCTCAAACGAGGACATATTATAAGTTCCTAGTGCTCCCTTGATTTAATATCTTTACAACTGCTGTCCCAATTCTGACACTCTCCACAAATATCTGGTACTACAACTCTCAGATTTCCCATCCACTGGGCTTTGCAACGGAGTACCAGAGTAGATCTATAGACTACACTGAATGCCAATGGTTGCATTCTCCCATCTCTTTTGCAGACTAGGTTTAGCCCATCTCAGTTTATCTAGTATACCAAGTCCTCAACTTATAACAATTTGTTTAGCAACTGTTTGAAGTTACAATAGCACTGAAAAAAATGGCTTATGACTGGTCCCTGCATTTATAACTGTCATAGTATCCCCATGGTCACATGATCAAAATTTGGGTGCCTGGCAACTGGCATATATTTACGATGATTGCAGCATCCTAGGCTCATATGATTGCCATTTGCGACCTTCCGAGTTGACTTCCAACGAGCATAATCAATGGAGGAAGCTGGATTCACTTAACAACTGCACAATTCATTTAACAAATGCAGTGATTCATTTAACAACCATGGCAAAAAGGGTGGTAAAATTGGGCATGACTCCCTTAATAACCTCCTTAGTAACAGACATTCTGGTCACAATGTGGTTGTAACTCTAGGATTACCAGTACCACTTTTAATCATGTTATCACATTGCCACTAGACACAACAGTGTCTACATTGGGAGTTGGATTCAAATATTTGTCTGTCTTCAAAGCTTCTCAAATTATATTTTCTGAATCCAACACACTGCATAGAGTTGTTACAAGGGTTGGAGGAAAGTCTCTATGCCACTTTATAGATGAAAGGAGAATGTACAAATACTAATCAAATTGAAATGTGAAGCTGCAAAATGTATCATGAAAGGTTCACATTTGCTCAGTTTAGTAGCGTTGAATGTTTCATTTTGTTTTCCATTTGAAATGGGTCTGGGTTGGGGCCTTTTTATGGGAATGACGTGTATTTCTGAAAATAGTATTATTTCTATGGCCATAGCAGGCAGGCTCAGGAAAGAACAGGTAGCAATAACTGGTTTCACACATTGCAATTAGTCATATTTTTTTATCGAGTGAACCACAGTGACCTTGATTTGCACAACCATTATGCTTTGCACATTAAATCATAAATAACAATTTATAAGTCACAATGGTGGTTTGCTTGGCTTAATATGTTGCACAAACCCAGCCATTTGTGCAACACATTAAGCCAAGTCGAGCAGCCCGCCTCATGAATTAACATATTGGCTGAACAAACTTAGCCAGAATTAATTTCACTGAATTAAATAGACCAAAGATCTGATTTAAGAACAAAAATAGTTTCTTCCTTCTTATATCAGCAGCACATACTTTTAAAATGTAAAAGGTAATTGTATTCCACCACTGAAATAAAGGAATCGTCTTATGATCACGAGACAGCTTCAATCCTAATGAAAAAGTTGTGTTGCTGATGCAAACAAAATTTTGTTTGATCAAACTGTTGCTACTGTCAGCAGATGGAGTCCCATATCTGCAGCTTGAATTAAAAAGAGCTTAGTGTATTAGGTATAGGCATGCACAAACTCAGATCCACCACTGAAAAATACTTGGCTATATCAGATTTTTCAGGACATGACTGAAGAAAATGATTCTTCTAAAATGTTTCTTCCTAAAATGCCTGATTGGGCATTTTATGATTTCGAAAAGAAGGTCTTAGAAAAAAGAAAATGTACTATACTGTAACAGATATTTTAAAAAGGCACCACAGAGTCTAAACTTAATAAACAAAACGAGGATTCCTAAGATGAGCATTTTTTTTCTATTGTGCCTATAAAAATTCCTTCCTTGGCTCTGCTAACAGCAATGCGGAAGGAAACGTGTCAAAATAAGCAATGGGAGAATAGTCATTCTAGTCAAGATGTAAAAGTCCAGCACAGAACTGTAAAATTTGACATTGGTTCACAACAGTAAGAAATCCATATTGTGCATTGACAGGCTGACAGATTTTCTATTTCTTCTATTTTTCTACATCGCCCAGCGAATTAGTGAACCAAGACTAGCTTGGAGATGAGGCCATACCTCTTTGCAATAAGGCTCAAATTATTTTCGGAGAACTGGCTTATCTTTGAGGCTGGTTTTGAACCTGATTGATCTTGTGACTTGGTTTCTTTGGGGATTAGAGCTGATTTAGTTCTAACTTCCTTGTGTTTTTGTTGAAATCACAACCAAGCTAGGATTCAGTTCTTTGTGCTTTAATTCTTGTGGCTATATAGACCTTGTGGATAATCCTTTGTTCCTTTGTTGGGCCACGTTGCCATAAAATGTTTCCTAATTCTTTCAGTCCCTCAATTCCCAAGACACCGCATTGTGTTCCTACTTTCTTCTTGAAAGTTTTGTCTAGAATGTATCCCTAAATATCTTCCAGTCTAACTGCTAATGTAACCATGGTCATAGCTCAGAGCTTTATAGCCAGATTGCAATAATTTCTTATTATTCTGTTCATGGTTACTTATCCAATACCATTCCAAAATCCTAAACTCAGGATACCCTGGTCCAAGTCTCTCATCTATTCAGTATTTAACAAGGTTGCTATGAACAGACAGTGTAGCATTTAGCAGCAATATAATATGCACATCATGATGTTCAATGTGACTTAGAACTGGAAGAATAACACTACTCTATTTCATAGTTCTGAGAGAGGATTTTTTTTTGAGAAAAGCCAAATTAAATACAACAGGAAATCCAATCAGTTCTGAAAGCAAAGCTTATGCATTGCTTTGCTTTGTGTTGCTCTGACAGCTCATGAATTCTAGTTGTCAAGTTATGCATCTCTGTGGTTCAAAGGGCTTCAGTGAGGTGAAGTGCAACCATTTTGCACAGGCCAAATATGGCACAATGAGCTTGCCAAAAACTGGAGTTTTACATCTCCAAAATAACCAGATAGAAAGGAATGAAGCCAACTGGTTTCATCATCTATTTATCTCAAAGAAATGGAAGCAGGTGAAGAGACAGTAACGTAATAATACTAGTAGTTTTTAGTCTATGCTTATGTGTAAGTACAATACAACAGCACCAAAACAAACTTTCATCTACCCTCAGTTCTACCATAGTTTAAGCAACATTATTCTTACTTCTTACAACCACAGAAGAGTCTTGCAAAAAGGAGTTCTTTAAGCACCTTTTAAATTTCAGGAATTCACACTTCAGGTGTAATTTCAAGATGAATTGATTCCAAAGAGTACATTAGAGATTAGAAAAAAAAACCTCTGATGCATGAAATGGCCATTTGAACTCATGGAAAAGCTAGCCAATTCCGATTGTGCAATTGAACAGAACACACAAGAATATACTGTGTATTCCTATTGACGGTGTCCAGAAGCTGAACACCACCAATGTAAATTGATACAAGTGTCTCTTGGTTTCCTCCTTTTCTTAAGCAGAAGAACCTAGTTATTGTGGGTTTTCTTTTCCTTTCCTTTTTGTATTGAGCAGTACTGTGATTAGTTTTATTGCTACAGAACAGGAATCAGCTTAGATTTTATTGTGTCACCATTTCTCAAAGGAAAGGAAATCATGCATTTCCTTCTGACTATTCAAGGATTACTGCCATACTACACCATTTTTATCCTCAAGAATTCTATTCTTTTCATGTCCCAAATACTCCTGATACATAGTTGTTCACATATTTGGAGTTGCCTCCTCCATGGGAGGCGTAAAGAATGCTGCAGGCTCAAAATAGGAATGGAGTGCACTCATCATGATCGCCACTGATGCTGTGGCCCTTCTATAGAACTGCTCAATTGGTATTTTTATTTATAGACATTCATTCTCAAGTATATGCAGACATCCTGAATAATTAATGCTTTAAGTTAATTACAGTTTCTGGTTAAACTGTATCCCAGTCAGAGACTTCTATGAACTCCTGACATTGCATTTCAAAATGCAACAAAGTGTTGCCAAGCCACTCACAGAATGATTTTTAAGAAACATGCCTAATCTGAAAAATTCATGAGTAATTGGCCCCTTTGAAAGCTAATAAAATGAATATTTCCACAAAAATATTATCAAATAAAGTTGAAGCTAAAATGGAATGACTCCCATTAAAAAAGAATGCACCAAATAAACTGAAGGAAGACAGAGTAAGAGTCCATTAGTCCCTAGCTAGAGGAAAGGAAATAATAAAGCATGACTCTTTCAACAGCCATATAAAGCTATCATGGCTTGTGAATGACTTGTCTTCTTGGAAGGAATGCAGGATGGAGAATATGCATTTCTTGGCAAGTATTACATATTGTCTTGGAGGTAGGGAAATCTGGTGTTGAGATTGATGATTGATAGCCAAAAAGAGATTTAAATTATTTTGAAGATATTCCATGGTTTCTGTGGCAACTGAAAAAAAATTATCTTCTTTGAACCTGACAAATTTGTTATTTTCTTTAGGGTATGATAAAAAACAAAACCCTTCTTTTAAAGCAACATGATATAATACAAACACAAGAAAAAGTCCAGTGGCAGCAGAAAGTCTCACAATTTTATCATCACCTAAGCTTTTGAGGATCATGTCTACTTTACCAGTTGAATGTATACCAATGCAAGACTGAGTTAGACTAAGCAGCCTCCCTGTAGATCCCTGTACTGCAAAACAACAATAATCACAATTCTTAGCCTGACATAGCTTGCTAATGTGAATTCAGACCCCAAGAGCTCCTAGGATTGACAAATCCTGCTTGAAACAGGAAACTAATATGAAATCTGTAATAACACTCCCTCCCAACTGTATTATGGAATTCTTGATATTTCTCAGAGAAACTTCATTTTGCTAGAGAAGCCTGGCTGCTGGGAGACTTGGAAGAGGTTGAATAACTCATTCTTTTTTGTTATTCTCAGATGTTATTCTCACAGATAGCAGCTATATTTAATATAAGGCAGATGGCAGTTACAACATTTCCTATCAGAAGAAACCATGATTCATTCTTGGAGTTGTGTTTTGATTCCACTTCCACAAATTAATACTAAGTAGTTAAAGCGGGGAGGTGGGGGCTTGGCTTTCTTCTGTTTAGGGAAGAATAATAATCTTCACAGTATGATAGTGGTAGGAAGACAAACCATTTTATTTTCATAAATTGAATGGACTTAAATAGAACTTAGAATCTAAGTTGCCCAACAAAAATATGAGATAAGGAGGCATCATTGCTTACAGTTTCTAATGGCCTGCAATTCCCATGACATTTGATGTTGGTAGTCTGGTAACAATTTTTTATAAACCGTTTCTACTAGTTATGTAGCACTAGCTGTAAGAATCAGTAGAAACAATCCAGTAACAACAGCAACAAGCCATTAGCTCAAGACACACTGTTTGGGTTTTTTTGAGGGTTGGCACTGAATTCCTGAGGATGGCAGCATCTTGACGAAGGTCATTCAATACCAACAGCCTTGATGGATCCACTAATTAATTATGGGCATGTCCGTCTGAAGAAAACATGTCAAAACTGGTTTCCATAAATGTGTGAAAATAAAAGAATGTTTTTGGAAGATCTTAAGATTTTACTGGTTTTAGAAAGTGTGCCCATTTAATGGCTGCATGACCTGTTGGCTAATTGGATTCTCCAAAAACAATTTTCATAGATGGACACAGGAGTTGGCAGTTCTGATTGAAAGACTGATGCTTCCCGTAGCACACTGTATTTGCTTCTCTTTGCAGGCACTCTGAAGACTATGATAGCTTTCGAGATTTTTTTTAAAAAATAATAGGTCAAGCAAAGTTCAGCTGGTTATTTCCTGAATATTTATCTACTAAAACAGATCAAAGATTACTTGGCTGAGTCTGGAAAGAGGGAAAGAGCAATAAGCGGAACAATTTGTTTAAGTGTGATTGGTAGAAAGGAAATCCTTCTGTCATTCAATGTTTATTACAGTGCTATATATCTAAGTTTTAATGCAGCCATTGTATAATATTTAACCAGTAAAGATTTCTAACCTCACTTTATCTCCGCAAAGTGAACGTTATAGTTAACATTAACATTTAACCAGCCAAATTAGCAAAACTAAGTAACTGGAACATTACTTAAATCATTTGTAGGAATAACTCCAAAGACAGTTCACCATTTAAAAAGCCTGTGAAATTGGACAAATATTAGAATAAAGATGCAGAGATGGTGGAATAGTCCAGATTCTTCATATTTATTAATCTATGATTAAGTTCTCTGTAACAGTTCATTGCATTGTATAAAAAGGTAAAGCACATTTTAGAACAGTTTCTCCTGAACCCTTTGTACAATGCAATAAATAAACAGCTGACTGCTCTGAACTTAAATAAACTCTCCTGAGAGACAGAGTGCTGAAGAATGCAGCCAGAGTATTTGGAGTCTTGGACGACTATCAAGTAGAGAAGTTGGGTCTAGCTTTAGAAACTAGGCTGGCTATAATGTTCCCATATGCTGTGAATAGGAAACATTCTTAAATTCTGCTTCAGGAAGCTTTCATCCAAGGTACAATATGTCACCTTATTTTCAAGAAATTACAGTTGAGTGAGTTATCTGCTCTTGTACCGACGGGATCCCTCTCCAAAATTAGGCATTATGATGCTGAAAATAAACTGCAGGCTTTACCACTCTGATGTGACAAAAAGACCTGAATACTGTATCATAAACCTTAACTTAGGCTTAATTTAAAAACATAAAACAAAAAACACTTCCGAACAATTTTCCAAGATTTTTCTATTTTACTGTGGAAAGAAATTCCTAGTCCCACCAACACTTCTGATTGGCCTAATCCATGTTCTGTTATCCCTTTATGAAGTTTGGTCTTTATCTTTTCCCCATAACAATTTATACCCAAGTACTAGAACTAATCCAAATACAGCCACAGGCCAACAAAAGATTGTCCAACCCTGTATAAGAGAATGAAATACAAAAAGAAGGCAAGCTACTTATATTATGAACAATGAAATTTTGTTGACATGTTGAAAGATGCCAGTTGGCTATGAAAACCTGAAAAATGATTCAGTTGTTGGAATTCTGTATGCTAAAACATTGATTAAAGGTCTTCTTTATCAACCAACAACCCTCCTTCTTTTAATTCTTTTCTAAGCTTGAATATGAGCCAAATGAGGTCAATCCTAACACCTTCAAAATAATAAACAAAAAAGAGCTTATTAATATATGAGTCAGGTCTACAAAAGTTTATTTTATGAATTACCTGATTAGTCCTTAAAATCCAGCAGGACTAGTTTTACCTTCAACAAGCAGATCACTATTGGATATTTTGAAAATGTGATGTAGATCTGAATTATTTTTACAAGACCGACTCTTTAAAATAGTTTTTTTAAGCTCTGATATTATACCCTCCAGGTGACAAAATGGATACCAACTAATGTAATGGCAGAGTAAAAACTAGAAAATAGGTAACCATTGTTCCTTTGTTTATGATCCAAGATGAAGTCAATTGCTTTTGAGAGGAAGCAGCAAGATAAACAGTTCCAACAAGCTTGAGGTTCCTTCCAGACTAGATGTGGGAGTGGGTAGCAGTGATTTAGGACAGAAATGTAGACTTACTCCCATCCCACATAGTTCATCTTTCAGAAGGATCATCTCTTGCTTTGCTGACTGTGGACATCTGGCATAGGGTGGAAAAAATTACTTCTGGAAAACTGCTTGAGCTCCAAAGTTCAGGAAAAGGACTAAGATATGAAAAGAAAGAAAATCTGGAAAGTCTGGTATAATCAGCAACTTTAACATCACACTGTTACTATTTTATGAGGGGAAAAATGAGTTCCTTCCATGCCTGCTTGCATGTTTAAGCAAGCCAGCCCTCCTATACTGAATAAGCTATAATTACAGTAGCTTTCAGCAGCTTTCACTTATCTAGGCTGAGCCCAATAATTACTAAAATGGTAATTGTACATTGCCTTGGCCAGATTGTCCGAGTCTGAAATGCTCAGACCTTGCCCTTTTTTTGGTGTGGCTCTTATGTGGCTTTTGTGACCTGCTGATTTTAAACATCCTTTGCACATCCACAAAATGACTACATTGCATCCCAGCTGCTAGCTTCTTGAGAGGAGTTGAAGCAAAGTCTTTCCTACCAACAACATGACCAACAGCAGCTCCTCTGATTTATTTCATTTATCATTTTTTATTTATTGAACTAATTTACATGGTTGCCAATCTATCAAGGAAACTCTGGTAGTTAGAAGACAAGAAAGCAATTTGACAAACAATTAGAAGTTCAGGCCTCTGGAGAAATCTCAAAATAAACCTGTTTGACACATACCCAGACCTCCATTAACTTCCTGACTCCAGTGCCTTCCAGTAGAGCCAGGTCTTCAGAGAAGAGGCTGTTCGACAACACAGGCACCACGAAGGAGAAGGCACACCCTTTGTTCTGCAATTGGTAGCATTTTCTAACCCAGAAAAACTTTTTATCTAGAATATACAAGCAGGAAGGGGGGGGGGGTGTACATAGACTCAAAAATGTGTTCCTTTTATTTCAGAGGGAGGGATATGTTTTCTCTGCATGCCTGATTCTCCTGGTTTGAGAAGATAATTGCTATGTAACTACTGCAAGAAAGATTGGAGGTTGCTATCCTTCTTTTCTTTCTTTGTTATTCATAACTTTTTCTTTTATTCTTTTATAATATATTTCTATTTCTTGTTTCTGTACTTTTTAAATATTTTTTAATAAAAAAAATCCATAAAGGATAGATTTGTAAGAGCTGTGGTGGCACATTGGTTAGAATGCAATATTACAAGCTAATTCTGCTCACCGCCAGGAGTTTGATTCTGACTGGCTCAAGGTTGCCTCTGCTTTCCATCCTTCTGAGATCAGTAAAATGAGGACCCAGATTGTTGGAGACAATATGCTGACTCTATAAACTACTTAGAGAATGCTGTATGCTATGAAGCAGTATATAAGTGTACGTGCTATTGCTATTGCACATTTCTCCCTGTTTCTCCTCCCTGTTTTTCAATGAATGCCTGAAAATGCAAATAATGGGTAAAATGTAACCACAATTGCAATCATAAAGCAATGTCATTTCCTTTTTTTTTAAATTCAAGTTTTTATTTTATAGCATATAAAAATTCCAATTTCAATTGAACAGTGTGTTGTCTGGGTACAAATAGTTTTAGGAAATAATAATAAAATATTTACAACAATATTCATTACATTGATATTAATTATAGTAATGTTAGTAATAATGACATATTTGCTTAACCAATTCAACATATCTTCCTTATAACACTGATCCTTTACATATATTCCTCTGTTTCTAGCTCCTGTTTTTTTTCAGCTAGCCATTGATAAAGTCCCAAGTCAGAAAGTATTCAGTTTCTTTCTTTTCCTTGATTGTAAGTGTTAACCTGTCCATTTCTGCACATTCTAATATTTTTTTAAATCACATTTTCATCTGTTGGGAACTCTTCACTTTTCCATTGTTGCGCAAATACAATTCTGGCTACAGTCAATACATGTAAAATCCCTTTACATGCATTCCCTTTATTATATTTATCTGGTAAAATGCCCAATAAAATATCTCTGGTTTCAAATCAATATGCTCTTTTATCATTTTCTCCAGCCATGTATGGATTTTTGTCCAATATTATTTCACTTTTTGACATCTCCACCACGTATGATAATATGAACTGGGTATCTCGTGGAAAGCAAATGTCATTTCTAAATACTCTGTATTGTATGCTTCATCCTATATCATACAGACATGTCTTTTTTTGTTTTTAAACAGTACAAAAATTGTTACAAGCATACTACAAGGACTAAATATTGTTATTAAAAGTACTTCCGGCCAGACACCTCATATCTCTCCCTTTATCTACTGTTTCTTTTTCTCTGAAATGGATTTTCTGAGCTAAATGGGGAAAAAGATATGCAAAACTGCAGGGAGAGTTATATAAGAAGATACCATCAGATACCTACAATTCTTTCTACATGGATATTTGCAATTACTATTTAGCCCTCACTATACAGTACTGTCAATTTTTTTAAAGTGTACATTCTTTGAGAATAATTTATTCATATCATATCACTATCATAGATTCTTGAGATATATCTTGCTATGTTTTGTCTAGACTACTAGTATAATGAAAGCTATATGTGATTGGTCCAAACTATAATCCTTGACCAATTCATGGAAGCCTGCGGCCTGTTCTGTAAGTCTATTCCTCTGTTTTCTGGTGATCATTTGCAAATAATGTCCTTCCAAAAAGATAGCTTTTCTAAAGTATAACAATCATTGCTATATTTGCTATATAGGGGGGAGCTGAGGTAGGAAGGAATTGCACAGATAACCATTCTGTTGTGGATGACCTATGTCTGTAAACGGTCTGAATATGGCTCCACAAGGCTCTACTAATTGTCTTTCTCTCTGGCTCTGCCAACACAATGCCTTCAGATCCTTTTTTTCTTCTCATTGAACTGCCATCTGGAGAAAAGCTACCTTTTCACAGCTGGAAGTTGCTGATTAATGAAGATCTGAGAACATTAATCAACTCCTGAATGGAGTCAGGCTCTAAATATAGCTCAATGTGCAGGTCTTGAATCCAACATTGTCAAGAGATTCATAGACTAGATTTTAAAAAATGATGTATTATCCTGCACCTGCAAAAGTGGAAGACTAAAGAAGAGATGGAGAGAGAAATCATAGGCTATTAATGATGACCACATGCATATTACCTATACCCTTTTGTCTGATGTGTGAGATCAGCAGCATTTGATTTAGAGAAGCAGGCTTTGAAAATACAGATAAAGTGCTTTTCAAACAAATAAATGGAAATAATATGTCTACTTAAGTCTACTTAAGTGTTGTATTATGCCTACATTGGGTCTGATTCCTTATGAAAGTTCCTGTTTATTAAGCATACAATATGGAAATGAAACAATTTCCATTTTGATTTGTATCATTGCCTATCTTCCTCTTATTAACACAATCTTCCTGATTTAACTATCATATAACAGTGCAAACCTTTGAGGCAGAATTCAACAGGTTTTGATTCATACAAAAATGGAATCTAGAAAAGTCATGCATTTCCTTCCTTCCTTCCTTCCTTCCTTCCTTCCTTCCTTCCTTCCTTCCTTCTTTCTTGACAAAATGTGCACTAGGAGGTAAGAAAGTGTCCTTTTTTGTATCTAATGGATAAAGGATTAATATTGATAACCTCCAAGCCTCTGCAAGGCAATTTGGATTTCAGCTTTATATAGAGATGACCAGATTTTTTCAAGGTGAAGAGGTAATTTAATTCTTCTCAGAGGCAGTTTGTTTCACATCATCTTTCCTCACCTTCCAGAACATGCAAAAAATCCCAGAAAATAGTTCTCTGGTAGCTGACTGAAATATCAAAAGAATGCACAAAGCCTGTGGTGAAATTTCTTTCAGCTGTTTTAAGAAACAGAGCAATTCAATTTCCACTTTTTGCATAGAAGGAAAAGTTGCCATGGCTTTGTAAAGCATCTTAGAGGGAATGCTTTACTCAATCTTGTTTTAAAATGAGCACATACACAAGCCAAATAACCACTTGGGTCTCCCAGACTTGATCATTAGTGCAGATTTATGCCAGTTCCTAAACCCTGCTAATATCACTCAGGTAAAGGACAAACAGATACAGCTTCAATTCTTAGTAAGTCTTATTCAGTCAGTGCTACACAGGGTAATCCCTAGTTCCAAATGTCACACTCATTGGCACTAGGGTATTCATATTCCATCTATCCATATGAAACAGTCATGCTCTTTACTGCAGATTGCAGTTTACAAGCAATGGATGGGAGTGGTAACTAAGATTACATTGCTTTTTTTGAGTAAACCCTGTTGTTACTTCATTTGTTTTTTTCTCATAACACAGAATTGGGTCTGGTTTATATAGACAGTGGTGCCTTTATCTGTCCTATAAGAGAAAGCAGTAGTCATGATGGTGAGGAAGAGGAGGAGGACAATGACTAAAGTTATTTCTATTAATTTTATTAAATTTTGCCTTGCTTCTCAAAGTTATTCAGCACACAATACAACATAGTATTTACTGTAGAACAATAAAAGTATCCAATGAACAAATGACTTATCATGTCCCTTAACAATCATCATAATTTGCATAAACATTGGAATCTTTTGAGCCTGCTCTAAAAATAGAAGCAATCTATAGATTTAGAGTTCAAGCAACCAATCTGCTGGGCTTCAATTTGCTCTGTTCATATGGATATGTCTGAGTGCAAACCAGTAGCCCAGCATGCATTCATTTGTTTCACATTCCAATAAGATTTTCTTGAATTTTTCTCAGGACTTTCTCTCACTGGGGATACTTTGAGAATGAATTGATCAGGAGAAAGAGGAGGAACGATAGAAAGCATTTAACAGAGAAGTAACTGAGAAGCTGCTGTCCTGTGCTGCTTTCAAAGGATAGGTGGCCTTATCTCTCCACTCCCATTGAGGCAGAAATGCATTGCACAATGTGGACAAAATGACCATTTTCTGAGAGTGAAAGCATCACACTTCTATCCTACAAACTGAGCAGTCTGAGCCCCCCCTTGTGCTTTGAGCCTCAGATACTGTACGTACGGAGACTTCCAAGAGGCTCTGGCTGTTCAACCTGATTAAACCATAATGAAATGTAGCACATCTCTAGGAAGTTGTCACAAGAAAGTGCTTTACATGACCAGTTGCTACAAAGCTTATATTAGATCTGACAGCGAACACCTGATGAGCAAGAAGAAGAACAGAGGATAAGAGGGAAATGAGGGGTGAAAGAAGGCAGCACGCAGATTAGAAGTCAGGGAGGAAAGAGGATGGTGTTAATAGGAGATGAGGAGGATGGGAGAAAAGTACAGTAGTTCTGGGTTACACAAGGAGTGGATTCAGTTGGGTCCTCCTTTTTTTGAAGAGAATGAGGACCCAAAACAAATAAGATCAGGGCTCACCTACTTTGTACTTGCAGAAAATAATGGAGACTGTAGGAGATGACCAGGCTGAGCTGAGGGGGAGGACAAATGCATAATCAGTCACCCTTCATGCCCAAAAGAGATCTAAGTCGAGCCCACCTTGAATTCCATTCACTCTTATCTACCACCAATTTGCTTTGAGCATTAGTAGTTCAGATTCTTGTAAAGAGCTTAAACTTGCAATAAATCTTTACACTCATTTTAACTGCCTGGATTTCCTGATTTCCCCAGGTACTTGACAGAAACAGCTATATTTTTACATTTGTTTGGAACTGATACAGGCAACATAGTGCATACAGATCCTAATATAAGCACAGGCATTTTCCTTTGTTTCACTCATCTCCTTAATCCATTTAACATGATTATTTAGAATTCTTTAATTTAAAAATTGCATGCAGCAGGTAAAGCACCAGTCTCATCTTTATATACAAGATGCTTTTTGGCCCACATAGACATCAGAAGGTGTACTTAGGATATTCCCATACAAAATTATTATGGTAGGTTACAGTTAATTCTGGATTTCCTTGTTCCAGGGCATCTGAAGAAATGGGGACACTGAGGATTGCAAATGGGGAGGTGCCCATGGAATGTAAAAATAGCTGGTGGCCACAGTCCAATATGCCTATTTGTCCAGAGAAAAGACACTGATTCACAGATTTGAGTTCCTACAAAATCCTTACAATTTGTATTCTGGAAAATGCAGAAAATATCAGGACAGCCATTTGATGAACAGGCAAGCTCCCTCCTTTGGTAGCCATTTTGTGAGGCATCCATAATATAGTCTCCAAATACCAAACAAGTACATTGTTTCAGGCCCCTACTGAAGTATATGAAAGCAAAACAATAAAATACACAAAGCTGTAATTATTACTAAAACTGTAAAAACCAATACATTTACATAAAATGCCTTATTATAAAAACTGTAGTACAAATAGCAGCAGCAATCACCAAAATTTGTGCTAAACATCAAACTGTAGAAAGGATGGATACAACACATGAAAGGCATAAAATTGGGAAATCTGAAAATATATGTCAGGGTTCTGGTCAGATAGAAGCAGTGACAGATATAGATTGCCTCTCTACCAGGGTAGTTCTTGAAAATGGAATACACAGAGAGAGACACACAGAGAGAGAAAGCTTACTTGATTCCCTGTAGAAAGAGGAACAAGGAAGCATATGGCTTAGGGATTCCACAGACTCACCTCCAGTGGTGGGATGCTGCTGGTTCAGACCGGTTCATGTGATCCGGTATTTCTGACCAACAGCTGGCCCCACCCACCCAGCCAGCCCCGCCCTATTCTGTCCTTTATTTCCTGCTTTCTAGCTCATCTCAGTCACACAGCACAGCTGATTTCCCCCCTCTGCTGTTCTACTTACCGTCACTGACTTGGAAGATAAGCAGCTGAGCTTCTAAATGCTCCATTTTCAGCGCTGCATGCAAGTGCCTTAAGCAAAGCGTGTGCTCACTGAACCAGTTGCAGCCCATCACTGCTCATCTCCACATGGACATACAGTAAACACTGCTGAAAAGGATAGTTTTATATTAGCCCACACAACTGTTGTGCATCCAATCTGGCCAAGGTGAAAGCCGAACAAAATGTCAGAATTAGAACTGAAAGGAGATGGCACATGCCCATTAGAGAAGATTCCATACTGTGATTTCTCATCTTCAGCCCCCAAAATAAAGAAAGACACATGGTGATTCTTCCAAGTAGATTTCGTTATTGTTCCACACCTACAGACAGAAGATCTTCCCGGTTTGTCCGGGTGACCCACTCCTGCGCGAGCTGCATTGGTTGCCAGTGGAGTACCGGGTTCGCTTTAAGATTCTGGTAATGACCTTTAAAG
>JANHFL010001615.1:118004-132399 GCA_032468155.1 Oxyrhabdium leporinum | reverse complement strand
TTTCTTTCTTTCTTTCTTTCTTTCTTTCTTTCTTTCTTTCTTTCTTTCTTTCTTTCTTTCTTTCTTTCTTTCTTCACGCACAAGCAGTATCTTCTAACTCTAGTGTGCTCCCCCAACAAAATATGAACAGATTACCCAAAAGGTGATGGGGAGCAATTTAGGGGACAGAAACCTGCCACAGTTCAGAGGGATCATTTGGCAGGGCTGGCCTACCAGAAAAGAGCATGGGTTGTATTGTATATACCCCATTTCTAACTGCACCTACATACAGCCAATCTGGAAATGGAAATGTGAAAATGAAAATGACTGGGGCTGTTGTTTCTCCCCTTCCAGAAGCCCTGAACTTCAGAACATAGGCAGGAAGTGGGGAAAGCAATGGAAGTATCCAGGTGAGACAGGTTTTTCCTGGGGGGGGGGGGGAGGAAGGTGCTGGAGGAGAAAGATCAGGGTGATATTAAAGGATCCCAGTTTATGTACTATGTAGCTTGCCCTGCAGACCCTATGCAGTAACTCTCTACTCTCAGGAAGGGTACAAGACACATCAGCATGAAAGTAAAAATTAATTACTCCCCTCCCCAGCCTATAAAATGAATGATGCACATACTATTTTGTCCTATATCTTAGGTGGCAAACCATCTTAAGTCAAGCTTGCTGTTTCCAGCATACAGCCTTGGTCTGGATATGACCCTTGTTTCCTGTAGAACTTTCCCATTTTCCATAGAGCTGTAGTATCATAACTGTTGACACCATGCACACCGACAGCCAGAGGTATATTGAAGGTGAGATCACTTTCAATATAACCTTTAATATAACCAGCCTTTAATATAACCAGCCTAATTCTTAACATGAACATTTTAAAATGGATTAAACAATTACACGTGGCTGTGCTGTTCAGAGAAATCCAAATATAGATTTACTTCAACTGAATTAAATACATTTTATGTTCCCGCAGCCCAGATTTGGAACACAATCCCTGTGAACCTTAGCATGCCTGAGTTCTACTGACTGAATAGAGAAACATCTCACACATGATTAACGCCTATCCACTGATTCCTTTGGGAATTCAGCATATTTACACTTCGGCTTGACCATACCCTTTTTTTTAAAAAAAAAAAATAGAAGATGGAAACAAACCAAGCTCTAGGAAAGGCAGTACAATTGGTCATTTAAAACTTTCATTGTTAAAGTTGATTGCCTAGCCCAATTAATGTGAAGCTGACCAGAAGCGAGAGAATTATGTGACTTTACAGTTGAACATGTTGCCACCACAAATGCAAGGAGAAGCTACACCTCAACACAATCTAGATAAGCAGTCGTTAGCAAGTAAAGCTTTTTTATAGCACACAGTTTAGCACCGTCATTCACTATTTACCGTATCTTCTGCTGTAAAAGATGAAGGGACCATACATACAGATCCATATATCCCCACAATGCCGTAGATCTTCAACAATTCCAAACGTTAGTTTGCAACATGGTGTCTCTGGAATGGCAGGACCAAGCAGATTCCCATTGACTGGAATTTCCTACCTCATCCTGCCTTCCACCCTTGAGACCTACTTCCTCCATGGGGCTTTGGTGTCTTCCCCCAATTCTTCCCACTAAACAGAAAAACTCCAATAATGGCAAAATTGCTTTTATCATTTCTTTAACGTGACAAGTTAATATGATAAAGCGCCGATGCCTCCTGAAGAAATGCCTTTTCTTCCCAGGTTGTAAAAGCAGGGGCTTTTACTCTTAAAATGTTCCATAACTATTACCTACAGGTGTCAGAATTTCATTTCCACTTTTTAAAACCTCATGTGATCTTTCATATTGCACCTAGATCAGCAGGAGGCCTTTTCTGGGGCTCTATAGCATTTAGGAGAGTGAATCAGTTCAAATCTCCCCCATTGGTAGCCTCAGAGAAAGTCCTAAACACCATTAAAGGTTTTTAGCCAGCCAGATGACCCCCCTTACCCTCCATCCTATGGCAAGCCCAAGTCACTTACTTCGTACAATGCTGAGTGACACCTTGAAGTTGTTCTTCAGCTGAGGGTCATCAACCTGTTCCACCAGCTGGAAAAGTTTGTTGAGCTGCGCTTTGATCCCCTCATACCTTTGGGCCTCAGCCCGGATAGCTGCAGAGATCAACTGCCTTTGTGAATTCATGGTGTATCTGTTGTTGGCAGAAGTGACTCAGGATATCAGCCCATGGTGCAACCTCCTGTCTTTTCTTCACCAGGGAAGTTAAGCAGGCCCCAGGCAACCTTAAAGTGCCCACTTCACTTTCGTGAACCTGATCGGTTTCTCCCCCCCCACACACACACACATACACTCTGTCGGTTGCACTTCCTGAGAAGAACGTCAAATTTCAAAGCCACTGTGGTTTGAATCACCCATCCCTATCTGATTTTGACACTAGGCAAGGGCGTATCTATGTTGAAAAGGATAAAAAAAAGCATAGCACAGCCAGTGTCTTCTCAGCCAAGGCTGCTAATCATCCTCTAGGATCCCAGGCTACATACTCCAAAGCAGGCAGGACAGGATTCACAGGTGCTGGAATTCTGGTTCCCAAAAGCTATAATTACTGCAAAGTATTTTTGGCAGCTACATCTTAGGTAAACAGAGAACCATGTGGAGGCACACACAGCTACCCTCACCACCCAACGAGGTAGGCACACCCATAGACCTATCTTGCCCATGAGATGTAGTCCATCCCATGGGAAGCAATAAGGAGAAACCAGGGCCAAATAGGAAGACTTAATAGAGAATAAGAGTAAGCACGACAGAGCTATAAAAAATTATGTACAGAGCAGGTAACACTGCTGGGAAAAAGCTTTCCCTGCCTCTCTGACAAGGTCAGAACTTTAACTCATCTGCTGAAAGTAAATGCAGGGAGGTTTAAGATCAAAAGGAGGAAATTGTTTTTTTAAATAGAGCACAATTAAACTGTGAAATTTGCAATCAGCAATTGTGATAATGGCAGCCAGTTTGGATGGTTTTAAAAAGAGGCCAGTACTAGACAGGTTTATGGAGTATCAGGCTATTAATAGTCCCTTGCATTGATTTCCCATAATTTCCTACTTTCTGAAACCTGCCTTAAATACTGGTTCCCAGGAGGTGATGATGGAAGGAAAGTTATCAGCCTCCAATGAATGGGTATATTTCCCAAATATATCCATTTGGCCACAGTGTCACACAGATTTCTGGATTCAATGGGACTTTGGCCCAATTCAGTATAGTTTTGGGATACTGTAGGAAGATCAAAGGGCAATCTAAGAAAATGGGGTTTCCCTATAGAAGAACATCTCATATGCTGCAGTGCATACAATGTCCTTCAATGAGTATAGAGGAAGACCTCATGCTGGCGAGAGAAAATGCTAGCACTGTGGCCCAATACTAGGAGACTGTCCTTTAATTTTAATCCTATTTTTTTACATACCCTTTTCGCATGCTATATTTCTATGGATCCAATCTGGGTCAGTCACTAGGACCAGAGGTTTAATCTTCCAAGCTTTCAGAGGCATGCAGGAGCCCATCCTCAGAGAACTTTTTTCTAGCAGAGTGTGCACTTTGGGCTATTCTATGTGTGATATTTATATGGTGCCTGTTGTGTGTGGCTTTTCAGATGTTGATTGGGGGTGTTGATGGCTGGCTATTAAGTTGTTGGTTGCTGTTTCCTTGTACTACCAAGTTCTTGCTTTCGAAGTACTTGATAAGATGGTAGTAAATCAGCACTCCTGTTGACCGATGAGGGGCCCATTTCCCAGGTTTCAATCACTTCCCTGGCTGTTTTTTGCCTGGTCATCCAACAATCTTGCTAGCTGCAAAATTGAATGTATGTCCTTGATTACTGCAATGTGAGGCTACCAATGAGTTCGGGTCTTCTTGTCTGACTGCTTGCTTGTGTTCTTGGAAACTGATGGTTAGCTTCCTCCGCGTCTCTCCTACAGAGTCACAGGGGCGATCCATGCAGGGGGCCCAGTAGATTACACTGAAAGTATCTCCCACCTCCAAGTGATCTTTACAATGCATAATTTATCCCCGTATGGCATCATATATTTATATGACCAATTTGATACCTATTTTACTTGTTCAGTGTTGAACGTTATATGTCCAGAGGTGAAATCTAGCTGGTTTGCACCGGTTCAGATGAACTGGTAGGGAAAATTTTGATTGGTTCAGAGAACCAGCAAATATCACCTCTGGCTGGCCCTGCCCCTGCCTGCCCACTCACCGCTCACCCCGCCCCCTGCTCATCCTGCCCCACCCACTCACCCGCCACGCACCCAATCACTCTTCATCTCGTCTCCCCACCCCAGCATAGATTTTGCAGCCTATATAAGTTTACCAAGCAATTAGTCACCACAGTGTCTCTGCCTACCTTCCCACGAGGACGTCCCTGTGCCCCAACATCTCCTGATCTGCCTGCCTGGGTAAGTAAGCCACTGCCGCCACTTGCTTCGCTTCCCACCAGCGCTGCATCCCCGCGCGGCCCAGGTAGCTGTGCCCCTGCCCCACGGTCGCCGGAGCTTGTCTGCCGCTGCTGCCGCTTGCTTTACTTCTCACCAGTGCTGCGTCCCTGCGCGGCCTAGCTAGCTGTCTCCCCCAAGGTCCCCGGAGCTTGCCTGCCGCTTGGTTTGTTTCCCACCAGTGCTGCATCCCCGCGTGGCCTAGCTATCTGCCCCCCCCCATGGTCCCTGGAGCTTGCCTGCCACTTCCCACCGGCACTGCGTCCCCGCACGGCCTAGCTAGCTGCCCCCCACATGGTCCCTGGAGCTTCCCTTGCCTGCCTTCCATGCTGTCTTCCTTCCTTCCCTACTCCCTTCCACATGCCACCCCGCCATGTTTACCTGCCTTCTTTGCAGGGAAGGGAAGCAGCTTCTTCCCTTCTTCTCTTTGTGGTCAGAAGAGACCACCGCCCAGATACCCTCGCTTTCCCCAAATTCCCCAAGCTTTTTTTGCGTACCTTATTTCCACCTCCATTGTGTTTCTTTCTCCTTCTCACCATCAGGTGCAGGGAAATGAAAGTACAATCAATTCCAACTTCTCGCGAAAGGAAAAGATCTCGCGAAGTTGGAATTGATTGAGTGAATTTCAAGAAGGAGAAACATGATGGAGCTGGAAATAAGATAGACAAAGAAATGCTTGGAGAATTGGGGGAAAGCGAGGGCATCTGGGGGGTAAAAGCTCCGTGGCGTGGGGCTGCAATGGTGAAACGGGCAACAGAGCAGCTGGCGCGAGGGAAGAGGGCTTTTCCTTTTCCCCTGATCCTTGTAGTTCCCTCATGCCAGTCTCTCCTTTGCAGAGCAGTGGTCCACCCCGCTGAGCCCAATGGTGAGCTCTGTGGCCCATAAGCAGGGACAGGGTCACCACCCTGCCTGTCCCTGCAGCTTGCCTGCCTCCGGCTGCCACTGCAGGGGGGGGAGAATCATAAAGGGACAGCCTGTGGCCGCTCCCAGCTCAGTTCTGGCTGGCAAAGAGGTGATGGCTGGAGGCCCTTCGCTCTGGTGAAAAGCGGCGCCAGAAGCCTCCAGCCACCACCTCTTTGTCGGCGCTAGAAGCCTCCAGCCGCCATTCCCGGCTCTGTTCCAGCCGGCAAAGAGGTGATGGCTGCAGGCCCTTTGTGCTGGCGAAAAGCTGCGCCAGAAGCCTCCAGCCGTCACCTCTTTGCCTTCTTTTTTTCCCAACTAACCTTTTGCCTGCATTCGGCAGTCAGTCAGCTTCGCCGTCTCTACAGCATCGGTTATGTGACTGGGTGAGCATGGCCAATTCGACGTCACTCACAGCAAGGTGCCACCATCCCACCTTGCCGTGAGTGACATTGAGTTGGTCACGCCCACTCAGTCACATAACCCCCACCAAGCCACGCCCATAGAACTGGTGGTGAAAAAAATTAGATTTCACTACTGACTTCAGGTCATATAAGTCTTTTGCCTCCTTGATACTAAACTTGCCACAGTATTCCTGAGACAAATTATTAGCTAGGGTCAGTTTGGTCTAGTGGTTAAGGCATCAGTTTAGAAAGCAAGATAATGTGATTTCAAGTCCTGCATTAGCCATGAAAGCCAGCTGGGTGACCTTGGGCCAGTCACTCTCTCTCAGCCCAACCCACAACACAAGGTTATTGTGGTGGGGAGGGAAAATAGGAGGAGGAAGGTGTGTTGGAAGTGTTTACCACCTTGAGTTATTTGTAAAAATAATAAACATGGGAAATAAATAAACAAACAAAATATCCCCCACTCCCACTAGCTGTATTGCCTATCTTTATGTACTGTATATGTGGCAGTTGTGGTTGAATGAAGCAAAATTATTTTCAAAAGAAAGGACTGAAAGGGCTACCATTATTTCTTTCCCAGGAAAAAATGTTCTGATATTTATTTTGAATTTTGGAAAGCACCAGTCACCAAGTGTGGCTGTGTTATAATGGACAGCAGTTTAACACTGATGAAAAAACACACAAGTCATGTCTTTAGTAGTTCATTTGATTTAAGGTTACAGTGGTAGCTATTCATGCAAGAAAGGACAAAAATAAAAGTTAAAAATGCAGTCGCTGCCCAGTTTGTTCCACTTGTTTATAAATCTGTACTCGTGGGGGGAAAATGCAATGGTTGGATTTTTAAAAAAAACAAAACATATAATCGGTAAAGATGCTTTATTCAAAAGCTGATCATAGGTTTAAAAATCCCATGCTGTTTTTGGGGGATGAGAAAGGAAATAGGAACAGGCGAAATCAGAGATTAATAATCCAATTCTATGTATGACTATATAAAAATATGCACAACTGAATCTAATGAAACATGCCTCTCAAGAAGCATGTTGATCAAAAAAAGATTTGAAGAAGAGACAAAAGGGAGGAGCTATTTCATGAAGCCTCTGCTCCTAGAATGACTGCATCAAATTTTGGGGCACCCACTGGGGTGGGCAACAGTTTCAAAAATTCAAGAAGGTAAATTATGACTGTGCAATCATAGCCCACTCCTTCTTTACATGGGTGGCACATGTGATAGCAACCCCCAAATTGTACTCCAGTTACATCTTTGTCCAGATATCTATATAAGCTTAGAGCACACAATCAACTTAAAAACTCAAGAACAAAATTAAAAGGGAAAAAACTGTAACAAGAAATATCAAGGGAAAACAAAAAAGCCAGCTGAATTTATTTTTGTTATTTGTTGAAATACGTTGAGTGTGCATATTTCAAAATAAATAGCAAAATTAAGAACTAGGTCAAGGGTAAGAGTGTGGTGTTGCCAAAATTGTTGAGCTTATCTGCATTGACTATTGGCAGGGCTATCTGGTAAAGTTGCATACAGTCCAAGAACAGCTGGATCACACCAAATTGGGAAACTTGGACATGGACAGTTAAATGAATCATTGTTGAGTCAAACATCAAAGGCACAAATTTTGCTCCAGTTGCCCTATATTATTTGTATTTATATTTTTACCATGGACATTCTAAATGTTGATTACATATTATACATGCTTTCTTATTGATTGTTGCACACAGCTTTGCATCTACACTTGATTCACTGGTATACAAATGAGATGGATGGGTGAGCAAGATAGCCTCAGGCTAACAGGGCTTGTCTTCTGCTCCATGGGCACAATGCCCTGTGTTGAAAAATGAATACTGTATGAAGGGAAACTTCCTTATTGTAAGAATAGTTTTGAGTATTTACTCAGTTCTGAGAAAACTGCTGAGTTTCCCAGAATTAGATATGTCCAAGTAGAAACCAGTCAAAAGAATATGTAAATTCAGATTCCTGAACCAAGAAGAAAGTTGGATATGATGGCCAAACAACCTTTTCTGACTATGAGTCTAGTCTATAGCTGTTCAGTGCTGAAGTTATTGCCATAACAATTAATGTGATTCATAATTATACTACATTAAAATTACTCCTGAACATCACTGCCTTTTTAGCTACTGAATCTTGAAGATACCAAAGTATAAATTTTTGAATCCAACTTTCTTCATGCTTCCTTGTTCAAATCAAAAATAGCACACTTGGCATCAGAGCCAGATTTCTGGCTAGAAGAATATTTTCAGTTACTTTTACAATTGATCTCATTCAATGAGGTAAAACCAAAACAAATTCCTTTACTTGAATAAAATGTTCAGTTGGATAGAAACTGACATCTAAGCAATAATATCAATATATCAAAATCAAATCAGTCCTGTTTATATCCTGGAGGCTGTAAACATATGTAGGTTAAATGTTATGAGCTTTTAAAGGAAGCTTTATAAGCTTTTAGGGAGTAGAAGTATAATTTTAAGCCAATGGAGTTGGGGAACAAAATAATCTAAAACATGTGTGTCTGGAACACCCTGTTAACATCCCACTGTACGCTTTCATGAAGAACCACAAACACAGCACTGTCACATCTGGGTACTTTATGCTCCAGATCCTCTAAGCCATGTGTCTTTATTTGTTAACTACTACTTTCTTTCCTCAGTCCATAGCCAGCCAATAAATGCATATGAGAAGTGTCTATTAATTCCAGATTTGGACAAACAGGCAAGATCTTTTCCTGCATATTAGTGGAAAGCCCTTTAAGGAGGAAGATGATCCTGAATCCATTAGAATTCAAATGAATGGAAACCCCTTTCAGTCAGGGTTCAGACTCGTATGGAAATTATTAGTTATTTTTGTGGGTTGGATGCTGGATGGGAGAATAGAGCTTTTCAGATGCAATTAATTCTCTTTGCCACATGGGATACTATGGACCATGGTGTCCTTCTGGAGCTTTTGTGGGGACTGAGAACGTGGAGGGTATATGTTGCACTGGTTTCATTCCTTCCCGAGTTGGGAAATTAGCATCCCAACTCTTAGCTGTCATAGGGTTCAGCAACAGGATTCCATGATATTTAACATCTATGCAAAGCTATTATGGAAGATCATATACTATCAAGTCCTGAATTCTAAATCTTGCTATTTGGGATAAAAACAGCATTCTTAGCACTGAACTGAATACTTGCAATGTTACTAATGGCCAAATGCACAATGTTTCCCATCAGAAGGATAAAAAAAAATCAGACTCTGTCTGTGATACTTAACAAAGTGCATCATTCCCAGTGCAAGAGACATTGGACAAGATCTCTGAAGCCCGGTACTAACCTTCAAGAACTTTTTCACTACTCTGTTTGTTCATATGTTTTTTCCTCATTTTCCCAGCTTGTTTTGACAGTTGAAGAAAAATTCTGTTTAATTAGCTTAAAAGGAAAACAAAAATAACCCAGTGCTTTGCCAAGTGACTACTTTTCAGCCACTAATGACCTTGTCGCTACATTAAAGGAACAATGGGTTTCAGCTATTAATTTTCCAAACGTTAAAAGACAGAGTGAAAACATACCTCCACATGACGGGCATTGTTGTGTTGCTGTTGATGATGATATATCCCATTTTGCTAGAGGTCAGTAAGAAGCTACTTCTTCTTGTTATTTTCTTCCCTCTTTGTGACAGAGTACTGATCTCAGTGTGAAGGAGTTAGATAAATGTACATTAGGAACCATATATTTTTGAGTTCCATGAAAATTGCAAGACCAATTCAAGTAAGTTGTTTAATGTAAATAGGAGCCAATAAATACAGTGAAAAAACATGACTTGATAACTTAGAGACCATTGGTGATTCGGGGCAGAATTAATTTGTGATTAAATATTTGTGAAACTGGTCCGAACCAAGAAAGGATTTGTCTCTCTATGCAGTTCAGTCCTGCATATGTTTTCTCCCAGATAGGTTGAAGGTGAAAAGGGGTTGCCCTGCCTTGATCCTTTTTGCTGTGCCAGCATAGACCTCCACATTTCTGCATTGAGCTTAGGAGAGCCTGTGCATGAGCAGCTGTTTCATCACTCATCCACAAAATTATTTATGTGTTGATTCTTTGCCATTGATTATGGGTCAGTTATTCTTCTCCCATTAAGTTTCAAACATCCAGTCAGGCAACTGAAATGATATACAATAAACAATAAACTGGAGAAAGCATGCTACGGCTAGGAAAACCATAGTTGTTCAGATTCTATGCTAGCTCTTACAACAAAAACTTGAGGCTGAAAGTATTGGTTTGGAACTGATTCGTGAAGCACTTGTGTATCACACTAGTGAGTTCTTCATGTTCACAAAGCACCCTCCCTGCCCTTGTGCACATACCATGCATACCCTCAGAGGTTAATTAATATTGGTAGCCATGGAATAACTTATACAGAACTAAATAATTTTAACACTAAATTACTTAAATGCAATTTCTTTATTTGTTGTCTACTACTGCATGTAACTTTATTGTTCTACTTTCTCCAACTTGATTTTCTCCAATTGTATTAGGACTTGCAATTTCCAGAATTCTCACCCATTGTGCAGCAGAAGATCCAGAGTGAAAATTAGGAATGAAAATGAGATTAAGGCCAAGATAGGATGTTTTTGTATTCTCAGCTTTTGCTGTAACTCACATCTGGATGTTCATCAGGAGACATTTGCCACTCTGAAATGAAGAGCTACATGTATAAATGGATCCTCAAAGAAAGATTATATGGTTCATTCATAATGTAATGATTTCCTTGCATTGCATCAGATGCAGTAGCTTTTATTCAGTCTCTTTTTTATTCAACTTTCAATGTTCAGGACCAAATAGTGTTTATGAAAAAGTAAATTGTGCCATTCTTTACATTTTGGTATTTCTTTTAATTTTTATTTAGATTACACATACACAAATATATCCTTGCCTTCTCTTGGGTTTTCTAGATAAGTTTCCATTTTTTCTTTTCCCAATTTATTTCTGCAATACAACTCTTGAAGTTAAGGTTGAAAGATAATTATTTATCTAATCCTGTCCTATTGCATGTTTGTGTACAGATTTAAAAATCCCCATGGATTTAAATCACAATTCAAGGCTATTGTATTTCTTCCCATTCTGGAATCACAATGTATTTTCATGTAATTTCAGTGGGTTTACTGTAATATGAGTAGTTGAACTTGGATCTGAGCCACCTGAATTTAAAGGCAACTTATTGGGACAAAAGATTAAGCAAAAGTATTTTCATAAATAAACAAGGTAAGGAAAGTACGGGTTCTGAAATTCCTTCTAGTGCCTTAATAACAGCTCCACTCTGGGTCATATAACTAAGAAGAAAGAGGAATGTATGAATAGAGGAGGTGGTAGTACAGGTAGTCTTCAAATTGCGACCATAATTGAGACATTGAATGAAGTAGTAATTAAGCAAAATGTCACATGATCACTTTGCTCAACAACTGCAATCCTGGCACTCCCATATGTCATTAAGTGATCTTGCACATCATTAAGCAGACAGAATCTGTGGTAACAAATATGAGGGTGGCTGAGGAACATGGGAGAGACCCTGGGAAGCCTGGCACAGGCTATAGGGCCTACGTACAGAAACCTGTCACAGTCTGGAAATCCTGAGCCTGTACCTTGCCTGGGAGACCTTGGCCAGTTACAGGGCCCATCAGCACATGTAAATTGCCCCAATTTGCTTTTTCTTTTTTGCAGCTGCTGATAGGTGTGCCCAGCCTGTTGCAAGGTGCAACCTTCCTACTAAGGCTGCCTCATGTCATTCTGCAAATGGGTGCCAACTCCTGTGTGTGTAATTATTTGTTCCATTGCTTCAGGTCAAATCCAAATTCATTTTTAATTCCCATCATACCGTATTGGATCCCACTATGTCCCATTGATGGATGGACAAACAGAACTCCAACATCCTTTATGTCAGTCACCCACAAACTTTTGGGTACCAGGGATCGGTTCTTTGGAGAAAGGTTTTTCCACAGAGTGGAGGGGGCACGATTTTGCATGCTGCCTGCATCCCCACGGATGGGGCTTCTCTTGTTTGGGGGGGCTGGTTTTTGGCACGCTGCAGCCCGGGACCAGTCCATGGACCAGAGGTTGGGGACCCCTGTTTTACATAATTTCTTTCCAACATTTTGTTGGGTTGGAAAGCAGAAAAAGTCCACTTAGAACAATGAGTCTAAATCACTCTTAGTTGCATTGCTTGACAAAGGAAATAAGTATTATATCCCAGGT
Source organism: Oxyrhabdium leporinum (assembly GCA_032468155.1). Lineage (NCBI taxonomy): Eukaryota > Metazoa > Chordata > Lepidosauria > Squamata > Cyclocoridae > Oxyrhabdium > Oxyrhabdium leporinum. The sequence goes on along the minus strand of JANHFL010001615.1, from coordinate 120,386 downwards.
CTATTTTATAAGTACAATGGAGTTCATGCTAGAGGTATTAGCACTGGAGCCCAAATATCTTACCACTACTGCAGCACTTTGCTGAGAAAGACAATACTGCCAACAAGCAGCTAAATCAAAACAACAGCCATACGATACAAGCAGCTAATAATAATCCATGTGAAGAAACTACTGAATCATTCCTGATCAGCAGGTTTTTCTCTAGGAATCAAAAACAGTTGCTAATTTATTTAACAATGAAAATAGTTTTTTTCACCTAAATACTGTACTGATTTTAATATGGTTAATAGGACCTGATATACCCCAAAGTGTGGATCTTATATTAGAATGCTTATCCCACAGATGAGACACGGAAAAGTGATCATTTTAGTGTCCAGCAGGAAAAAAGTATCAGACTCCTTCACTTAATAATGATAAAAAAGGTGGGTTTGTTTTGTTTTTGATAAACCATCTATTTGTATCAGATGTGCTTATAGGTTTCAATTCATTGCCTCATAGAGACTGGAAGTAAAGATTGTCAACAGCTGCATTTACGTAATATAAAGATAATACATAGTTACTATTATATGAAATCCTATGTGGCCTACAAACCACATACACAGAGAGACGATCAAACATCACCTTTACCTTTATATTTTAGGCAAGAGACTCTGTTGTGCCTTTCCTAAGAGAAAGTAAATTGAGAGGAAAGCAGAGTAAAGGAACTGAAGGCAGTTATTCTAGTGGTACGCAGTAGATTAATAAAACAAAGGTTCTGTGCAGATACAGTCTAAACACATTGGTATGAAGAGGGAGAACAGGATTGTGCTTGCTCACAGTTGTTGGCTCGATCTGAAAGAGTGTGAACTAGTACCGTATAAACTGTTTGGTGACTGCAGACCAGAATTTCAGCAAAGTGACGTACATACAGCTTGAACATGCCCACGCTTTGTTGAGACCTTTTGCTGAAAATACAGCAGCTCCATGACTGCAAGTAGATACAATTCTACCCTCATTACCTAATACACTGGTTCAAAATGAATGCCTGAGCACTACTAGAAGAATGGCCTCATGCAAAGATAATGTTGTGAACATTTGTAGAGTAATCAACATGGAGTATATGAATGTAGTAAAGCAAGGTGTGCCTGAAATCCCAAGTGAACTACAGCTTGGGCTGAGCCCGGATTTAGCTTCTTCCATTGCCCCTTCTTTGAGCTAGTTGCTTGAACAGTGCACTGTGTGAATGACATTAGGTGGCAGATCATGTGCCATGCATTCATCCATGCAGACACAGGCATATATATTTCAGTTTAAAGAAAAGTGCTAATATGAGTAATTATTGCAGTATGTCACTGTTCTATTTAAAGTCTCCTTATGCATGCTAGAAAGTGCTCCGGGCAGGAATTTTATGCAAGCGTCTGCTAGAGCACTTCCCAAGGGGAATTAAGATAAATTTAGATAGCAGAGCGCCAATCTGAAACCACTAGAGTGAAGAACAATAAACACATGCCTCCAGGTCCATAAAGCTCACAACACAACAGATAGATTGCTTGGCTCAATTTCCTCATTGTTTTGGAAGCATTTGGCAAACCTGGATACTGCATTTATTTTTCAGGTAGCCATTAGATATCACATGGTAACTAAAATTTTAGAGCTAAGTCTTATAGAGGTTGTCTGAATCACCTTTGCTTTGAGCTCTTGATTAATCACTGTGGATCTGAACTGAAGCCACCCCTTTCTATAGAATAAAAATAATGAAGGTCGTCTTTCTATAGAATAAAAATAATGAAGCTCATCTTTTTTTCTACTTTATATCAGGGCTTGTGGCTTTTTTCATCATAGCCACGGAAAAATTTGGGGTAAAAACAGAATCAATCATATGGTTAGTTTCATAGCAAGGAAGGCCAAAACTCATTGAAGAATACATGCCCAGATTCCAACCTTAGCTTCTCCAGGAACAGGTTAGGAAAACCATTGGCTGTAATCCTGAAGCCTTTCTCCTGCTTCCTAATGCTCCATCCAAGATCAAATGGACAGCAACCAGGTGGTGTTCAGGAAAGCTGGCTATTCTGGAATGTCTTGGGGGATTGATGATAAGATTGGTTCCTTCCTCAAGTAGCCAATTTCTGTTGGTGTCACTGTTTCCAGCAGTGTGCAGTGGCTAGGAAATTATCAATGAAATTGACTTTAGGTTTTGGTTAGTAATTTTGTTTGTTTACGTTTTTCTGGGTAACTCTCACATTATTTTAAGCTGTTTGGAGTTTTTACAGAAGTGAGCAGCAGGTAGGTTGCAGAAGTATTTGTTCTTTTTGAAATTTACATGCAGGATAGTTGGATAGATAGATAGATAGATAGATAGATAGATAGATAGATAGATAGATAGATAGATAGATAGATAGATAG
>JANHFL010001615.1:97407-115973 GCA_032468155.1 Oxyrhabdium leporinum | reverse complement strand
GGAGGAGGAGGAGGAGGAGGAGGAGGAGGAGGAGGAGGAGGAGGAGGAGGAGGAGGAGGAGGAGGAGGAGGACAATGACGAAGAGGACGAGGAGGAAGAAGAAAACCAGCAGCAAGATGCATAGATTTGGTTATAGTAGCACCACTGGAACTGCTGAAGGTTAGGGGCAAATAAAGCCTATCTATGTGATAACTAAGAGTCAGCGATAACATAATGGAATATAATCAATCAAGCAATCAAAAAGCAATCAGTTTTAGGCCTTTGCTTTCTTATAAACTGTATCAGATTTCCTCACAGTGCTACCCCCCCAGAAATGGTGGGAAATTATGGAAACTGCAGTCCTAATATACCTGTAAATCTAGCTTGAGAAGGCTGTAATAAACTGAAGGCATACAGGAACAAATCTAGAATAAATTTTGGGTTCTGTTCAGTATATGGTACAAAAACAGCCGTTGTAGTTCACCAATCAGAGTTTACAATGTGGCTGCTATGTATGAAACAGAGTGAAAGTATCTGCATGCAGACAGAAAGGAGACGAAATGTAGAAAAATGTTTAAACTATATTAATAATTATTATGCTTAATGTCATGCAGGTGGCACTTAGCAAACAAACCATAACTAAACACACCATGGCTTATTATAGATTTTTAACCCAAACTTTGTTTAGGAAATGTACAGCTTTTTTCTCAAAGACAAAACTGGCCTGTTTTTGTTGTTCCTGCCAGCTTTTATGCAACCCCTTTCCAAGCTGTGCTGGGAAGGCTACTCAAGAAGTAGAGATGCTATCATTTATTTGTCTGTCCGTCCATCCATCCAGTGTATATCCTGCTCACTTTGAAACCCTCAGAACAGTTCACATTCATAAACATATCTAAACCAATAAATACAATGTAACAATTAAAAACATAAATGTACAAACTGAGGGAGAGAATGAAAAAGAACTGACCCCCTGCCAGATATTGCTCAACCTCCAAATGTTCATGGAAAGAGCCAGGATTTTGTGGCTTTCCTTAAGATGAACAGCACTGAGGATCTCTGGCGGGGAGTGATCATTCCACAAGGATGGGGCCGCCACCAAAAATGCCTGTTTTCCGGATGTGGAACACTTTTATGTAAAATGGTGCAATGGGATCAACATCATTCAGTCACATGTTAAGATGGTTAGCCAACAGAAAGCAAATTACACATATTGCCTTAATTTGTCTGCTTGCTCAAACTACATGACAAAAGGTAAGCTTCAGGAAATATTTAAAAGCAAAGGCCCCAACCAAACATTACACTAAACTACCTCCAGATCACTATAAAACTCTGAAAAACTTTGTAAAGTCACTCAGTTTATGGTTCCCCCTTCCATGTGGCACTGCTGATTTATTGCCCAGTTCATTGTCAACATGGACCTTTTGAGTCTCTGGATGATGAAAAGGACAGCCTAGGGATGAATGATTACTGGGTGACATTTGCTAACAAAGCAAGAATCTCTGCTTCTCCTTTCATTTCATTTTAAATGTTAATCAATTGTTTCAAGGGCAATTATTCTATTTCTATATATAGGAATCATCAGCACTTAATGAATATATAATTTGCCTTGCTAGCTGCATATAGATATGAGCACCTGTCTGAATTAAAGATTGTTACAATTGTTAAGCAGGAAAGCTAGAATGCCAACATCATTTAGAGTACCTACATCAGCTTTTCTCAAGTGGGTGATCTGTGAATGTGTTGAACTTCAACTCCCAGCAACATGACATGGTCATTAAATGTGACATCACGTGGCCACATTGCATACTGATGGCAGTCTCAACAGCCGTCATTATGCAAACACCGTGCAGGTTGTTAAGGGAGGACCTCGCATGACTGGGATTTCAGACTTCCTGCCAGCTCCTCCATTGACTGTGCTTGTGCCTGTGCGTAATCATGTAGGCCATATTGTTTTCTCAGCAGAAAAGCTTGCTGTTGTGTGCTTCTGGGAGCTTTGTTTCAATTTAGGGTTTGGATGATGCACTTATAATCAAATCTGATCTCACTTAGTTTTTCAACATCAAGTAGGTGAGTGCTGAGAGGAATCCCCCATTCTGTATTTTGTGATTGATTTCTGATGGGGGCCAATGGTTGGTTGACCTCAAAATGGAAGTTTCACACCTTCTGCAACTTAGGTTCTTAGGAAAGAAAGACCCTTGACTTCATTCGTATGAAAGGTATACTTTTACTAAAAGCCATGTGGTTACATACAGCAAAGCCAGATCTGAAAGTTTGTGTGCGAAGATTCCCCAGTTAACTTTCCCCTTTTTGTCCCCCCCCCCCCCAGTTATCTCCCCATTATCCAGTCACATTTGAATACATTGTTTTGGTAACAGTCCTGGCAATGGCAGGCTAGATGGTGAGCCGTTATATTACATTCCCAGGCCTCTGACCTTGGGACGCTAAGCTGATGTTTTGGGTTTCTGTTTCCCCCACCCAACAGCTCCCTCCCCCCATAGTTTATGGCAGGTTGGCATCTAGCAAAGCGAGGCTGAAGCCCAGAATGGCAGTTCTGACAGGGGGCTCCATTCTGAAGACATATCCTCCACAAACAGTAAGCAGCTTGTCTTGGAGCAGAGCCCTTAGTAAAGGATAGAAAAGTGTTGAATGATTCTGAATGTGTGACTGCTTTTGGTAGTGGATTCAGTGGGAAATGGTTATAGAAAGAAAGAAATGGAAGCCGTAACAATGAAAGCAGAAAAACTGCAAGAAGAGGAAGTATTGGTTATATGTGAAAATATGCTAGAAGATAAATTGAATTCCCAATAGAGTAAATGAGAACTAGAATTAAGAAAAAGCTACACACACACACGGTAAATAATGTGGTCAAAAAGAAGGAACATTTATGATTAAAAGAAGCAAAGAAAACAGAGTAATTTTAATTTAAAAAAAATTGTTTTGGAAGTGGGTCACAAGGGCAAAGCAATGAGATTGAGAAAGGCTGGAAGGAACTGAAAATAAAACTGATCAAATTACGTGGAATGAAACTTAAGTGAGGGAATGTTGGAAGGAATATTTTAGAGATTGATATGAAAATAGCAGTGGAACTAAGATGAATGCTACAAATGTCGTGTCCAAGAAAAAGGTGATGAACAGGAAATAAAGAATGCTATGAACTGGTGAACAATAATAAGGCTGCAGGTGTGATGACATCACTGGTATAATAAAATATGGAGGTAGCTTGCAAATGAATTGGTTTCATGACCTGTTTAACATGTGAAGAAACTGCCTCTGTGCCACAGTATTGGAGGAATTCTGTAATTACTCCAGCATTCAGAAGGAAAGGTAGTAGCAGTGAATACAAAAACCTGTAGAGGGATTAGTTCATTAGCGGTATCTGGGAGCGTGTTGACTGAATGAGGACTGAAAACATACACAGCTTTATACCACATAGAGTCATGGCCATTGCTGGATCAACAGGTAGAGCCATAACTAGGGAGCTTTCGCCCAGCTTCAACGGATGCCTCTGTTGAACCTGTATTTGGAGTGGGGAGCCTTAACTATGATAACTCATGCCTACATGATCTCTAGTCTGGATTACTACAATGCATTTTATGTGGGCATGTCTGTGGTGATGATTTAGAAACTGCAGTTGGTACAGAATGCAGCAGCCTGTTTCCATTTGGGTGAGACCCATTGAAAAAGTTTTTTAAGTATTACTTTGGTTATCTATAAGGTCCCAAGCTAACATATTCTAACATAAAAAGCCCCAAGTAGCTTGGCCGTCATATTTTTCCAAGACTATCTCCTCCAAGTTGAATATAGCAATAGCACTTAGACTTATATACCACAGTGCTTTACAGCCCTTTATATGCCCAGTCAGCATATTGCCCCCAACAATCTGGGTACTCATTTTACCAATCTCAGACTGATGGAAGGCTGAGTCAATCTTGAGCTGGTCAGGATCAAACTGTCAAACTGCTGGAAATTGACAGTCAGCAGAATTAGCCTGCAATGCTGCATTCTAACCACTGCGCCATCACCAATATGCCCTTTCTGTTGTCTGAGGAAATATGGGATGTTACAGGTATCTTCCTTCTGAGAGCTTTGAAGGAACTTGAAGGTAAACCTTTGGAATCACAGTCCCTACCATCTGCAATAGCATGTCACAGGCAGCTGGATGATGAATTTCCTGCCATCCTTTTTGGAAAATGTTAAAGTTTTGTCCGTTTCACAGTGGTTTCGGACCCGGGTGGAAGTTGGAATGACTTGACTGAGTTGGGTGGTGTTGCCTGAGATAGGACTGGGTCGAGCACTGCTTCACAAAAGCAGTTGGGTTTTTAATACGTTTCTATAGATTTTGAGAGTTGTCATTATTGCATTGTTTGATAACAGATTGTGAAGTGCTTGTACTCAAATGGAATGGGACAGTGAACCCAAATTGTTCATAAATATGCAAATAAATAAAGAGGACTTAGCTTTCTTACTGTGGACTTATTCAAGGGACTTCAGCTTTTTTACTCAATTACTGTTGTTGTTGTTTTTAGGTGTTAAGACAGGAATGTAATACATTATTGAAGGAAGCTGTTTCCAAAGCAGATCCATGAACAGACCAGGTTTGAAACCTGAAAAATGAAATATGATCCAAGAGGGATTTTATGAGCAGTATCTCCAAAACCGAGTCTGTCAAGATTTGACAAGGAAACTCTGATCTCAGATTGTTTAAACAAAAGGGTATAAGATTGAAGAAAAAAACATTTCTGAAAGCTGTTCTTCTCTCAGCACTGGATGTAAATGTATGTTTGTTTTAAGGGTAAGTTTTAAATGGTTTGGGAACAAACCATGGAAGCTTTCCAATAGAAATAACTGATCTTAGCAGTTTATACAGCATTAAAAATACATGCTCTCAACGGTCCTTGAACTTATTTGGATTTTCACCTGTTGTATCGGTTGTTATGGCTTTCTTTGGGGGATAACAGGGTTAGGTGAAGTTGTTGTAAGATATCTACATTTGATGTGGAAAAGCCACTTTTGTTTGACAAGGTCCAAATTTATCCCTGTAATCCTTCCTCGCATCTCTATAACCCGATTGGAGCAGCTGGCAAAGAAAAATCTTGTCTATTTTCAGAAACAGATAAAACCATGTAGGTTATGAACTGCATGTCTTGGAACAATCCATTCAACATCAGTTGTTGGAGCCTCACAGCCCTTTCCAGAAACAAATTGCAATGATCATAGCTCTCCTCTCCCACTAACAGGCTTCCCCTACCACATATCACCATTCCCAGAATTGCACATGGGCCTAACGTCTGCAAAATCTCACTGCATTGTTGTGTTTGCAGATATTGTTTTGCTAATTATTTGGTATTCCACCCTTCCTACCAGGAACTCAATGACAGGCCTGATGTTTCCCAGTGACTTCCCATCCCAGTATTAACCAGACCCAGTCCTGCTTTACTTCAGAGATAGAATTGTCACAATCTTGGATTTAGTTCTTCTTTCTGTCATTCAGTAATTATCTTTTTCTATTCATTCATTGGATAAACACATGCCAGTGGCCAAGCGCCCAAATTTTGATCGTGTGACTATGGAGATGCTGCAACAATCATAAGGTTGAAAACCGGTTATAAGTCACTTTTTCAGTGCTGTTGTAACTTCAGACAGTCACTAACTCTTTTAAGTTAAGGACCTCCAGTATATGGAATTTGCTGAATGGGCTGTTTCACTGAGGTAATTGTACCACGGAACTTACTCATGGGAGAGTAATGGGAGAGTAGTCATATTAACAAGGACAATGAAATTCAGAACAGAAAATAATGTACATAGCACAATCAAAATATTGCATTTTTTTTTGAGACATCACTATTTTAAATTCAGCTATTTTGCTAATTCTCTGTAATATAAAAAGGGATATGTATGTGAAATACGCTCCAAGAAGAATACTCTATTTAGCCATTAAATCTGTTGTTGTATATCTTTCCATTTTGGCCTGTTTCTAGCCTTTGTGCACTTACACACACATAAGACTCTTGCTCTGAGAATTGCACTCATTACCAATTTGTTTTCATGTTCAATTGAAGGCACAGGCTGTCACCTTTAAAATCTTTCGTGGCTGACCACAACCAGAGATTAAACTGGCTCTAATGCTTCTGAGTTTTCAAACATATACAATACCCACTCTTGCAATGTGTCTTCAAGATTTTATGTTATTTCGAACTTTCATACAGCTAAACAGCTGTACCATATGTGAATTGTTTTTAACAGTATCTGGGATACTGACGTATATATGTCTGTGACAAAGACATACTACATACATATCTGTGTCTGAGGGACCACTATGCTTGGAGCAACTAAAAACCCAGCAAATAAATAAACAAATAAACAAAGTCAGTCCCCTGCAATGACTAATTTTTCATCTCTCACATTTGGGATTAATGGTCCCATCTCCTGTCAGCGCTGATGGATCTCACTGTTTATTACACGCACTGCAACACAGCACCTGGTTTTAGTTTAGACTCCAGGATGTTGAAAAAGCCACATGCTATTTTAGCAGCCAACTTAAGCTGTAGGAAACCTCCAATGCTGGGTTTGGTTAGGAAGGAAAGGATTTGGCTCATGCCTCAAGATGTGCTAGAACAGATCTAGGTCTGCAAGCAATTGATGAGGTCAAACTGAGATCAAACAGATAAAGCTAGATTTGCATAGTGCAAAATTAAAGACAAATTCCTTCTGGCATCTTCTCAAATAAACTGTTCCCACAATGATGTAGACCAAGGAGGGAAGTATATATTCCACTATTTTTCTCTCATTTCCCTTGAAACACATACAATGGCTAGTCCAGAGCCATTCATGAGGTTTAGTGATGTGAATAAATTTGCTGCAAAATTTTCAAAATACATTTATAAAGCCAGAAGCTTACTAGAGAGGATGATACAGTTTACTCCAGATGTTGCTCAATTTCTGTTCCCAGTTATTCTATTATAAATAAATCTGGAAGTTGTTATTCAACATCTGGAGGGCCATGAGTGCCCCATTTAGATTTACAGATAGTGTTCAAATGAATATAGTACAGCCTACTTGTCTTTGATCCTAAAACAAGGACAGAAACCTTGGTATTTTTCACAAATTTTGCATTTCAGTACCAATGAGCCCTGGCCAATGGATGACAAGGGACTGTAGGGGCTGTAGTCATACACTGCTGAAGGACATTAAGTTGCCTACTCCTTCCTTAAAAGTATATCTTGGGACATTCTCACTTCAATTCAGGGGCACCTTATTTGTCACAGTAGCAACATAGTATCTATTAAATCTACTTTTCCACATGAAAGCAATTCTATATTATAGGTCATGAAATTGACCTTGCATGCCAGTTAGTCAAAGATATGTATCAGTCCAGTTGTAATTACAATACTGTAATAACAGCAATAAAATAATTCAATTATTAATAATGAAGAGAACAAAGTTGAAAAAACATATTCGTTTAATAGGCACTACCTTCCATACATACATGTGTGTTAATGTGCATCTAATGCTTAATAACTTTTGTGATCCCCCTGTCATTGAAAAAAATACAACTTCCATCTTGCTCTTCAACAAAAGAAGAGCCATTTAACTCCATGTTTTATTAAAAAAGCATTGACAGCCACTATTTGAAAATGTTTCAGGTTGTCTTTAGAAAAAAAAAATCAGGATCCAGCTAAGGCTAATGCTTTCTGGAGGCATTTTTGGCATGCTGTGATGTAAATCCATTGTACGTGGCCAGAAAGAACAATATCTTGTTGCATTGTGCAAAAAGAAAACACTCCTTCCTATTTTCATATTTCCAATGTATATAACAGATGGCTGAATAAAGACAAAAGACTTGCCTTGGAACAAAAGAATGAAACCTACAAATCAAGGGCACAGTTTCAGAGGGTCAAGATCAAGTCATGTGTGCACTTTCTCACTCATTCAAAACAAATTCTGCTTGTAACATTTCCTTCCTAGAAAACCATTGATATTTCTTCTTTCTGCTGCATGCTCATATTGTTGTGTTTACCCCCAGGGCACTTTATTTTTAGCTGGAGATAAGAATTGTCATTAATGTTTCAACGGTTGATGGCACTGCTAGTAAGATGCTGCTGCCAAAGTTCATAATTACCTTTCTTCAGAAGATAAACTTGTCCAACTTCATAAGGCTCAACTACAAGACAAATTGAGCAGCATAAAGGAAACCTTTAGGTTTATATAATAGCTAAGCTAAGAGTTCCAAAAGAAAGATACATTGTAGAGTAGAAAATACAACTCTGATGAACCATGGAAATTCTTGGACATTGGATTCGAGTTAACAGCTATTTCGAGATGTTACTTCAAATCATCCTTCTCCACGATAGTTCACTTCAAATACTATTGCAATAGGCAATAGAGTGCAACATTTTTGAAAGGCAGGCACCACACTGGGCAAGATTACTTTAAATTATAACTGCTGTATTCAACATTTCATTTTTACCGTCTGCTATTAGCTTCATAGCTTATCTGAGGTCAGGAAGACTGATCTAAGTGTTTGACCAGAGACACCAAGAAGCTATTCTGGGAAGTTTTTATTTTATTTGCCTCCTAATTTAAGTGGATATTTATCTTCTAGTAGAACAGTGTTGTAGTTACCACAATGATGTGATAGTAGTTAACAGTTTCTTTTTAGCCTGCTTATATGTAACATCCAATAAATCGTCAAAATGTACAAAGGCATTTCAAACGTATGGTAGAAATGTAAATGTAGAGAATGAAGTTTTGTGATAAAGCAAAGAAATATTGAGGTAAGATTCATATTTTAATACAGAAGATGTTTAAGGTAAATATAAGGATTAGACCAGAGATCTTTCTTTTAGGCTTAGTGGACAAAGAACTTGAAAAAATCTAGTCTTGTTATATTTGTTGACAGCAGCAAAAATGCTTTATGCACAAAAATGGAAAGATACTTTAATTCAACAATGGATGAATGGCTGAAAAAACTTATGGAACTAGAAGAGATGGCTAAATTAACTGCTGTAATCAGGGACAAGAGCACATTCAACTTTGATTCTACTTGGAAACTGCTTCTGGATTTTACACTTGAGATGGAAAGAAAAATGAAAGGCTGACTTTGAGTTTTGCTGATTAGATAAGTTTGTTGTTATAGAAATGGCTAATACATATTAAGTATGTAAAGATAAAAAAATGAGGCTGTAATGTTACGTTATTTTACTGCACTAAAAAGTGTAGGAAGTCAATGCTTTTTTTTTCTTTTTTCCTTTACCCTACCTTTCATTTCTCTTTTCCGTCCCCCATTTTCCCACTATTTTCATTTTCATTTTCATTTTCATTTGTATTTTATACTTTGATAAGCTTAATAAGAAATATTAATTAAAAATAATGTTATTTTACAGTATTTGCTCTGAATCCATTGTATTATTGTTGAATGAATAGTAAAGTGAAACTACAGGTAGTCCTTGTTTAGCGGCTACCTCGGACAGCGACTGTTCAGAGTTAGGATGGTAATGAAAAAGTAAATTTGGAACCTAAATTTGGAAAAGTAAATTTTATGACCTTTACAGATTTGTAAAGCAAAGGAAAGTTGAAGTATAGGTACTGCTTGACTTATGATCACAATTGGGAATAGAATTTCTGTCATAAGTTGTTGACAGTTGCAGTTGTCAAGTCATCATGTGACTACATCCGATTTTGTGACCATTTTACTGTGGTCATAAGTCAAGTCATAAATATGTATCCACTCAATTAGTGTGTGTTTTTTGTTTTTTGTTTTGCTGGAAACTATAGGATACTGCAAGCAGTCATAAATGCAAGTCAGTTGCCAAGTGCCCAAATTTGTAATCATGTGACTGTGGGGATAGAGAGGCTGTAAGTTTGAATTTAGGTCATAACTGATGTTTTCGGAGGCTGTCATTAGTTCAAATCATCATTAAGCAAACAGTTGTAAGTTGAGGACTGTAAAGTATAGTTGCAGTTTTACTTAGCAACTACTTTGTTTAACAAAGTAAATGAGGACTACTTGTGGCAGTCATGGTGACTCCAGTACAGTAACAGCCACCTTGGTTATATCATAGATTTTCCTACTGACCTGTCTCACTTGTATCAAGCAAAGTTTCTCTCCTGAAGTCCATGTATTTGAAGTTAAAACTGTTTACACCAAATAATTCCTTTAAGATTTGCACATAAATTCCCAGTCTATCATATCCTTCTTTTGGCCAAATACTGAACATTCTTTTCTTGCTCTAGCTGTTGTCTTTGGCTATAAGAATCAGTGTTTCCATTTTAAATAAAGTCCCTGAGTCTTTAATAGCGCGTATCCAGTTTTTGAATAAACATTTGCTTTTTATCAAAACAGCTGTTTTTAGTCATGTTAATGTAAGCTTAATCAGATGGAATTAGTTAACAATCGGCGTGTGTGTGTTGTGTATGAGAAGCTTAAAGTTGCATTGCTGTTCTATTTATGAAATATGAATATAATCATCACACTTAAAATGGAGGTGTACTCCAAGTCAAAATCATTCAAGAAAAGTAAAATGTTAGGTTAATATTATATACACTCTGTATATAGTGATTTGACTTTATAAGATGCAACCTATGTTGTCATGGGGGGGAGAAGTGGGGTTGAAGGAAGCAAGGGTGAAAGGTACATTGTGACTTGTGACACAAACTCCATCCTGTACATACTTATATGTGTCCAAGTACATAATCTCACAACAGACCTGTTGTCATTATTTTAGGTAGCTGTGACTGCCTTTATTATCATTAGTGGGGCTCCAGCACCATACTGCTTGGGTGCCATGAGCATTATTATTCTCCAAATCACCTGGCAGGACAAGAAGCAATGGATGGAAACTCATCAAGGAGGGAAGTAACCTAGAACTAGGAACTTTCCTGACAGTTAGAACAATTAATCAGTGGAACAACTTGCCTCCATAAATGCTCCAACACTGGAAGTTTTTAAGAAGAGATTGGACCACCTTTGTCTGAAATGTATGTGGTTTCCTACCTGACCAGGGGGTCAGACTAGAAGACCTCCAAGGTCTCTTCTCTTCTCTTCTCCTCTCCTCCTCTTTTTATTCTTTATTCTTATTATTCTTATTCTATTCTATAGGTGGCAGTCGCAGCTAGGAGTCTTTGTGCAACCAGTTGCAGCCTTTCCTGGACCAGGATTCCCTGTGCTCAGCCATTCAGTCCCTAAGCATCTCACGACTGGACTATTGTAATGCGCTCTGCATGGGGCTACCCTTGAAGAGCAGTCAGGAGCTACAGCTGATGCAGAGTGCAGCAGTCTAGATAGTTTGGGGTGGCCTTGTGACACCACTGCTCTGAGCTGCATTAGTTACTGGTCTGCTTCCAGGTGCAAAGTGTTGGTGATCACCTTTAAAGCCCTTCGTGGCATGGGTCCAGGTTACTTGAGGGACCGTCTCACCCCGCTGGGATTGGCCCATACTACTCGTGCCAGCAGAGGAGGCATGCTGCGAGTCCCATCAGCCCGAATATTCCACCTCCTCCCCCCCCTCCGTCCCCCCCCTCCCCACGTCTCTTTGGTTGTTAAGGTTTGATTTTAACATTTTATGTTTTAATTAAGATGTAACTGTAAGCTGCTCAGAGTTATCCTATGATAAGATGGATGGCCAATACATTTTATAAATAATAAACTGTTATTTATTTTATTATTTTTACAAATAATTCAAGGCATCAAACATTTAAGTTCCTCTGACATATCTAAGTTTAGGTTTCATGAGTTTCATCTTTGCTACAGTAGCAGATGGTTTAAGCCTCCCAGTGAGTTCACTCTAAGAGGTGATCCAGGATGATTACAAAGCCCTGACTGTTGAGTATTTGCTTTTACTGTATTTGCTAATCTTTTCAGTCATTTCCATGTTCTTGAATGTTCCTGTGACTTTAGGTTTACATCCATCTTGGCATCTCAACCCAAGTTTGCTACTTTGTCCATTGTCTGTGCTTGTTCTTTGGGATTATGCATTCACTTTTGAGTTGATTGTCCAAACCCCTTCTTTATATTCAAAAAAATTAAACATTCAAAACAGTCTTCTAAAATGATTAACAAACATTTGTTATCTCCAAGATAGATTGGTGATACACTACTGACTAAATATAAGAGCTTCATGTACAATGAAATGGAGAATCTTATTCTTTTGGCCTTGAGTTTAGGAAAAAATAATTCAGGATTGATGTGTGGAAACCCTGACAGATGTCTGTGTTTACTTATGTAGATCTCATTAATATTTGGAAAGTCATTACCTTCTTCCCCTTTGGAAGTACTTCCATGTCTGAATGAGGGTGAAGAAACTGAAGCTATTATAGATAAAATACAAATTCAGTTGCTTCTGTCCATCCCGATGCAAGGGTTGTTAAAAGAAAAACAAACAAATATTTGAATAAAATAGAGCTGCAAGGGACCTTGGAGGTCTTCTAGTCCAGCCCCTGCTCAAGAAGAAGAACCTATACCATTTCAGACAAGTGATTGTCTTGTCGCTTCTTAAAAAACTCCAGTGATGGAGCACCCACGAATTCTGAAGGCAAGCTGTTCCACTGGTTAATTGTCCTTACTGTTAGGAAGTTTTTCCTTAATTCCAGATTGCTTCTTTGATTAGTTTCCAACCATTGTTTCTTGTCCTGCCCTCCGGTGCTTTGGAGAATAATTTGACCCCCTCTTCTTTGGGCAACCCCCCAAATACTAGAATACTGCTATCACGTCACCCTTCTTTTCTTTAGACTAGCCAAATGCAAAACCTGCAGCTGTTCATATGGTTTAGTCTCAAGGCCTTTGATCATCTTAGTTGCGCTTTGAACTTTTTCCAAAGTCTGAACATCTTTTTTGTAGTATGGTGACCAAAATTGGTTTCAGAATTCCAGGTGTGGTCTTACTAGGGTTTTATAAAGCGGCACTAATATTTCACGTGAACTTGATTCTATGCCTGTTTATACAATCCAGAATACTAATGGTTGGGAACTGATGATAGCAATAGCATTTAGACTTATGTACCACTTCATAGTATTTCACAGCCCTTTCTATATGGTTTACAGAGTAAGCATATTGCCTGCCACAATCTGGGTCCTCATTTTACCGACCTTGGAAGGATGGAAGGCTGAATCAACCTTGAGCCAGTCAGGAATTTAGGATCAAACTGCAATTGGCTATAACTGTTTCAGGACTTCCAAGAATAGATCCAGGAGACACCCACGTTCATGCAAAGATTAAGCACCTGAATTCTTCAGCACAGAGCTAAAATTCAGAACTCAATGCACATCACAATTCAATTTTGTATCCGCAGTGAAATAAACTCCGGACAGAATTTAGCATCAGCATAATACATTGGAACACAATGCTGGATAGATAGACCAATAGCCTAAATCAGGCTTTCTCAATTTAAAGTCTTTGAAATGATGCATGCTAAATCCCACATTGTTCTCCCATTAGTCGTGGTTGCTGTAATCCAAAGCCACCCAAATGGCTCCAGATTGGAGAAAGCTGATTTAAATTTGCGCCCTGGGAAAATACAGGTAATCTTTGACTTACGACCACAATTGAGCCCAGAATTTATGTTGCTAAGTAAGAAACTGGTTAAGTGAGTTTTGCCTTATTTTATGACTCTTCTTGCCACCTGTGTTAAGTGAATGTTGCAGTTGTCAAATTAGTAACATGGTTGTTAAGTGACCCTGGCTTCCCCATTGACTTGACTTGGCTTGTCAGAAGGTCGCCAAAGGGGATCACGTGACTCCAGGACACTGCAACCGTCCTAAACGCATCCAGATGTAAATCGCGTGACATTGGGGAATGTTGCAACGGTCGTAAGTGTGAAGAATGGTGATAAATCACTTTTTTTCAGTACCGCTGTAACTTCGAACGGTCACTAAATGAACTGTTGCAAGTGGAGGTCTACCTGTATAGTCCCATTTCCAATATGGGTACCAATTTCGGTCAGCCGCAGGCGTTGCCCTCGGTCTCACCCGAGCCTACGACCACCCGATGCATCTGAAACTCCGCTCGCCTCTCCCAACAGCTCAGGCTACCCAAAATGCAACGCGTCGGGGTCGAGCGTTGTATTTCGGGCAGTCGAAGATGGCGGGCGGCACAGGCTGAGCGGAGCCGGGCGTCGGCTCGGCTTGAATTTGGAAGCGCCGCAGCCTTCTCTCCCTCCTTGGAAAGTTGTCGGTGAGGAAGCCGGCGGTGAGGGATAAGGAGGGCAGGCGGTCAGGTGTCGTCGAAACAGGAGGTTCCCTCGGCTCCACCCTGCCCGTCCGCCCCCACCCACCGGTCCACCGCCCTCGAGGGTAGCTGTAAAAAAAAAAAAGGGGGGGGGCGATCTTTTAAAAGGAAGGGGGGAAAAAGGCGGGGGCTGCTTGATAGACAGGCGAGAGGATCCAGGGCCGCGGCAGGAGTAGGCCTGCTGTGATTAATAAATAACCTGTGCTACCTCCGTTCATAGTCCATTAATAAAAGGTAGGCGAGGTCCTCAAGGGAAGCTCCCTCGTTTTCTTCGAGGCAGCGATGACTATGGTGATCGGGGGGGGGGGGGAAGTGCTGGATTTTGACAAGTGAAAGTAAAAGACGGGACTTGGCGTTTCGATCGTAGTGGTGTATATTTCTTATCATTGTTGTGATATGTTATTTTAGGCTCTTGGTGGGAAGGAACGCAATAGAATTGTAGGAATCCGAAGAAGAGGATCTAGTCTGAGTTGCAATAACAGACTTTTGACTATTACAAAGCATCATATACTTAAATACGCCTAGCAAATTTCTACTAATCTGGCCCAATTCGTTGATGAAATTACTTTGCTGTACCCACGGTTACAAAATCAGACAGATGGACGACAGTTTAGGTGCTTAATCTTTGCATGAACACCGGTGTCTTCTGGATCCACTCCTGGGAGCCCTAAAACAGTTGTAGCCAATTGAAAGGCGGGTGTGCTGACTCTCAAAGCTCTCTGGGAGAAGAGCCAGGTGAAATGAACCCCTTAGAGAAGGTGCATTTGGGCTGTGAGACCTTACTTCACAGACTAGTAGCCAGAACAATGATTTTTTTTCGTTATGGAATTGTTTGCACAGATAAATAACAATTATTTTCCTGTCAAGTATCAGATTCTTGTTTTTATTTGGATTGGGTATATTTTAGATACTTTGGGATGTTGCTCTTCTGTGGATATCTTTTGGGTGTTGTTTTTCTGTGGATGTATCCCAAAAATGGGTTTGGACAAGCATTTGTCTGAAATGGTATAGGTTTCCTGCTTGTATAGGGGTCTGGCCTAGAAGATCTCCAAAGTCACTTCCAACTCTGTTACTCGGTTATTTTCAGGTCTACTTTAAAGTCATACTGAATTGAAAGGAAATGTAAAGAAAAGGGTAATTAGAAAAATGAGCTTTCTCTTTAAGGTTTATTTTAAAGACATTGTTGTACTAGTTATGACTGTTACTGATTTTTTAAAACATAAGCCAGAATTTCCAGTGTTTATTTTCACTTAGAATGTTGAGAATTTGACTACGGTACAACTTTGCATCATTTGCAGAAGTCTGGATTAATTTCATCCTACCTCCTTTTTGTTTTTATTTATTCTGTGGCCTGGAAGCAACCTCCTTCAGGTATTGTCTTCTATTGCTAATGTAATTATGTAAATACTGTACATGACTCTCATCAGCAGGCTGTTAATTAGATGCAAAAAACTTCAACAACAACCCCCCCCCCCTCTCTCTCCATGAAGAGTGGGTGGTAGCTTTGCCTTTTGGCTCCATCTGGATGCCAGCTGTGCCCCATCCTGGATTGGGTACCCCTCCAGATAGTCACACATGTCCCTGTCACCACCTACATTTATTACTGTAATGTAGTCTACAGGTGCCTTGTCACCTCATGGCCTAACTATTGCAATGCATTATGTATGGAACTGTCACTGAATATTATTAGAAACTACAACTGATACAGAATGCAGTGACATGAGACTGCTAAGGAGCTAACTTGGCATGGCCAGATGACACCGTGCTTCAGCATTTATACTGAATGCCAGTGTGCTTCTGGTGCAATTCAGGGTACTGATTATTACTTACAAACCACTACATGGCATGGGCCTAG
Organism: Oxyrhabdium leporinum; assembly: GCA_032468155.1. Lineage (NCBI taxonomy): Eukaryota > Metazoa > Chordata > Lepidosauria > Squamata > Cyclocoridae > Oxyrhabdium > Oxyrhabdium leporinum. The sequence continues at coordinate 99,918 of JANHFL010001615.1, read as the reverse complement.
TTATTTGAGGAACTGCTTATCTTCTGTGGACAAAAGAAGCCTGGACAATAAGAGTGTGCTTTGGGTCCTCTGATTCTCTATCACAGAACTTGCCCCCTGGAACGAGATCATCCCTGAGATCTGGAAAGTTTTTATCCTGATGGCATTCAGGAAGGCCTGAAAGATTTGTCAGGCGTTGCGGTATTTATTTATTTATTAAAAAAAATTATGCTGCCCATCTCCCCTGTAAAGTGACTCTGGGAGGCTTACAAGTTAATGTAATGGTAGACTGAATCCTCTTTGTTGACAGGGATCGCTATTTTTGTTTTTATGTTGATGTGATATTATTTCTATGTTGTTGTTTTTTCTGCTAATGTATTTGTATTCTGTTCTATATTAGGAGCTGCCCTGAGTCACTTTGAAATCAGACAGGACCAAAAGCCAATCAATATAAGTAGTCCTTGTGTTACAACTATAGTTGGGCTTGGCAATTACTGTTGTAAGTTGTGACAGTTGTACCATCTGACCAGACCCAATTTTATGACATTTTTCATGGTGGTATTTAAGCAGATATGGCAGTTGTTAAGTAAACCCATTGTTTGCTATGATACATTTTTGCTGAAAACAGGAGGTAAACATCAGTGTCTAATGAAGCCATCATAAATAGCAGTCATGTGACTATACAGTATTGCAAATGGCTGTAAATACAGGCTGGTTGCTAAGTGCCCAAAATGTTGATTGTAGGGGGGAACCACATCAGAACTTGGAAATCAGGTTGTAAATAGCTTTTTGGGGTGTGTCATAATCTTGATTGGTTGTAAATAGAAGTGTAAATGATCCTCAGTCTTGCCTAATTATCCTTATAGGAAGGAACTAGAGTATAGGGTTAGGATTGTAGACCAATATTTTTCAGGCGAAGGATCCCAGGCTTAATCCCTGGGCAATGGTTGCAATGACTGGGAAATAAACAGATTGGGTAAAAGTGTTTGAGATGTTTTGAATTTGAAGGTTTTCTGTTGCATTTGACCCAGATTTCTTGCCCTGTGTGTATATTGTTTCTCCATTGGCCTTAAATGTCCTGAAGCAGAACCATGCCTTCAGTTCTAAACTTGCATTTCAGTGTTTGATGCCTGCATATCAAGTATATGAAGCCCTTTTATATGAAGAGCTATTCACTTGTTAGGATTCTTTGTGGAGAAAATGCTCTCAGTTTGAGAACAATGAGCACCATACAGGCATAATAGAGATAAAAAAGGAATCTATGGTGCTGGTTATATTGTCAATGAATGGACTTTTCTTAACTTTATTCAAAATACTCATGCAAAATAAGTTGCTTCACTAATACCCAATCTAACAGAATAAGCTTGTGGAGTCGGTTTCCTAATATGTTCTTGTGTGTTCTTTATATTTGTGGATTGGAGAAATTTCTAAAGCAAATTTGGGGAATGAGGGCAGAACAGAAGGAATTTGGGAATGCCCACTCCATGAGCACAAATCTTGCATAATATTTGTTATAATCCTTAGCTTTCTGCAAATATCTTTAAAGAAATGGAAAATATGCTAAGAGAGAGAGAGAGGCAATAGTTTTTCATCTATGATGAAATCTAGCTAATTTATTTTTTATTCTTCGAAGTATATCATTCTTGCAATCAGAATCACTCAGAAGAAAGATTAAGATCAATTTTTGGCCCTGTCCTCTATCAAATCCTGTCCTCTAGTTGTTGTGGCCCTTTACATTTCGCCTGAATATCTGAAAACCTTGCCCTTCCTTGTCTCATTCAATTACTAATTAGGTTTGACCCTCTTTAGCTTTTTCAAGGTCAAACAGGGTTGTGTAGTTCTCACAGTGGTGACCTGGTTTTAATTGTTAAATTTCTTTATACTTTTTTTTGAATATTAAAATTGGGTTTCTAAGTTGTGCAGAGAAATATAAATAAGGTAGGGAAGTCTTCCTGCTACAATAGTGAATTTATCATTGTGGACAGATGTGAGAATTCTAGCACGCAATGGAGCCAATAGGTTGATCTCTATTCTCTTTTGTGCAAGTGTTTTTAGAGAACAACAGATGCTTCTTCCCACCCTCCAGCTATTTCTTGCTTGATCAGCAGAGTTGAAGATTTGTTAGCTTTTTTAATAGATGGTGTTTTCAGTATTGGCTTTAAGGGATATAAAAGTGATTATCTTTATAATATTCATAACCAAAACAATTATTTTCAATCCTATGATTACATCATCTAGTGTTGGAACCTTTTATTATCCAAATAAATCTATCCACATAAACTTATTTAACAAATAGGTGACTGCCTGGAGGATGCTAATTTGCAGAATAATTACTCTTTATATTGATCTGGTTGGATATTTTTTTTTTGGGGGGGGGGATCATTTAAATAAGAGCCAGCAGTGTGCTGCAGCTGCCAAAAAAGCCAACACAGTTCTAGGCTGCATTAAAAGAGGGATAGAATCAAGATCATGTGAAGTGTTAATACCACTTTATAATGCCTTGGTAAGGCCACACTTGGAATACTGCATCCA
>JANHFL010001615.1:14716-41132 GCA_032468155.1 Oxyrhabdium leporinum | reverse complement strand
CTCTCCCCAGGCTTCGATTCCATGTAATGAATTAGATATTTTTTTTCCAAATTTCCTAATTGGACCCTTTTTTCTTTTTATGGCTGAACATCTTCCCTCTTGCTATTTCTTAATGGAATTAGGGTAAAATCTTGAACTGGCTGAGTTCATCACTTCATCTTTTACACCAGGCCAAGACGTTTCTCTGAATGTTAATAATACCAGAGCTATAAGCTATATGTTCAACATGTTAAATGTCATGGTTACTTCCACATCTTTTTCAACCTGGTTGCCCCTACTGTAAGTTTTCACAGAACCATTTTATAAATAAATTGTATTAAGAGCTGCTGGCATATGAAAGGTCTGTAAACTGGTCTTAGATTACCAATGTTATCGAAATGTCAATGTTTTAGCCATAAAAAAAAATATTTACTCTAGAGCAACAATAAAGAATTTAAAATGCAAATTGGTACAGTTTTACTGCATTCTTTGACTATTTAATTTATATGACCTTACACCTTAACCTGGATAGCTAGCAAAACACATTATAACGTAACACAATGTAAAAGTTATAAGGCAATGCAGTCTTTAAAACTGAACTCCAACCAAGATTCCTCACAAAACTGTGTCTTGACTCAGAATAGGACACACGTACTAGAGTCCACTAATATCCTGACTCCCCTGTCTGAGAAAGAAGCACAGACTGACAGGATTGTCCAAATCTCATGGAGGAGGCTGCCACAGAATTCACTGTTCTTAGATCCACTAGGCAACGTGGTTTCACAGAAGGTATCTCAAGGGTGCCTGCTCGGCCACATATGGTTGGACTGAGTGAAATAATTGGATACTTGTAGTTCTAAAGTATCCTGGCTCTATGCGATGCTGGGCCTCAGATGACAACCAGCATTTTTAATTGCACCCAGAGCTACAGTGTTACATGTGCACTCAAAACAGAATATGTGCCATGACATTTGGAATCAGTTATAGTTTCAAAATGCAAGAATGATGCTGGTTAGTCTAGTCTAACCAGGAAGTATCTAAAGCATATGTCTCTAGGAATTAGGTGCAACTATTGCACAAGATGGATTTGTGCAAATCCTGGCCATGGTTACCACCTGATCTCAATCAGTAGCCATCAGTTCAGATGGACTGCCATCTTGTACATCAATTCTGTGGGAGTATTGCCCCATCCAAAGTTAATAATGGTAAACCTCCAAACCTAAAACCCACAGCCACACAGTCTAGCTAAGGTTGTATCAAAAATCTGTGCTTTCCCACCCAGATTCTCACAGTCTCCAGCCACTGGGAAGAATCTTGATGGCATAATTTGGGGCAGAGATAATATAAATATCATCATGGAGGACATGGATCTAAAACACTGGTGGCAGGACTCCAAAGCCCTAAGATCCTGTCCTGTTCCTCAGGACTAACAGGCTGTAACTCTCTCTGGATAACTCAGCAAGAAGTGCCTCAGTCAATTCCATAAGACCTGCATAGCCAGAATCTGAAACAAATTCAACTCGCACCTGACAGATACCTAAAGTAGCCCTCACCGGGGCCTGGAATGCAGCATTGATACCAAGCACCAAGGCTGCCTTCCCTGAGAACAATCCACCCCTGATCTTCCACTAATTACCCTATGCCCTCCATCACCATTGCCTACTCTCATCTCTTCATAACATCCATCACCCAATGATGCTTGTCCTCTCTTCCCCCCATCAAAAGGACCCATCATACACTAGATGGCACACTAAGATTGACATAAGATTAAAAGTAATCAGTGCTCATAAAATAAGTGTACTTCTTCTATCCTACAGTCTTTTGCTAACAATTGGATTTGCTCTTAAGGTTTCCAGCCTGAAAATAGTAACTATATTGTGATGTTACATAACTGCCAGATATACAAACAGATTATCTCACTCAAACTTATTTAAACAAGTCATTAAACAAAACATTAAATCATTTAAAAAGTAACTGGCTTTAAACATCATGTCAGCAAATTGTAATCGAAACCCAGTGGGGGAAACTTAAATTTGCTGGAACTTCCTGTTACTGAGTCTAAGAGGCCATACTAAAAATAAAAAAAACCACTTCTATTAAGAACAGTTGAGCTGGATTTTTTACTTTCTCAGTTTCTTATTGTACTCCAGGCAGTAATTAGCTCACAGAATAGTTGTCATACTTGACACCTATATATCTGCACACAATAAGATGAAAGTTTGGAGATGTTGAGGATATGACTTTAGGAGTGCCCATTTAAATGCAGAGGTTTTGTGCAGAATCACATAGCAAAGTGGCATGAACTGGAACTGTTCTAACTAGCAAATAGCTTTGGAGTCTTTTATTGATCATATTTATTTTAGTGTTTCCTATTTGTTTCATCAATTTTCACTGTGTGGAATTGATCCTGGCCTTTTAAAATACTTTCCTTAAAAAAAGTGTTGTGAAGCTAAACAACCTCAGCAGTTAAACATTGGTAATAAATGCAATTCTATATATATGGTATGTTTAGAATAGGTTATCTTTCCCTACAAGCCAATCTTACTTCAGCACTGGGGAAATGCTTGGTGGAAATTTGTAAGCTGAGGCATAGAAAAAGAAAAACACACGTTAGACTTTGGAACACACTCTCCTGAATTCTGTATGCAAAAAAAAGAAAAAAAAGAACCACCCTACCATTCATTGTTTGAACTCCCAGGATTCCCCAACCAGCATTCATGTCCCTGCATTGGCCCAGCTTTTATCCTGGTTTTTACCAGCTGATTTTTTTTAATGATGATGCTTAATAAATATCAAGTTACAATTTTTTGCTTGCTGAACTGAGTGGTATGTGTTTTCACGCTGATCTGAATATAGAGACTGACTGGGAGTGTACTGGGTCCAAATTAAACTGGAAATTTCCCACATTAACTTCCCAACATTTCCAAGACTTGGGAGTGGTTAGCACTAGTAACATGCAAAAGCCCCAGAAGCAGCAAGGTAAGTTCTTTCTCTCTCTAGCTCTGAGAAACCAGAGTGGTTCTGTTGTATAATTTTTCACTCAGCCTAAGCCATCAGAATAAAAAAGTGGGAAGGGAAAAACAGAAAATAATAGTAAGGGACCTGTGAAAAAAATTGGGTAATTTAGCTCAGTTTTCAATAATGGAAAACAAATTCTGAATTTGCTTAACCCTCAATGTGTGTTTTGCTCCCGATTCCAATTAAAAAGCCAAGTTAATCAATCTGAAAGTTTCCTACACAACTCAGTGTTTCTTGTTAACATACAGCAGTTTCCGTGGTTGCCTCATAACACAAGCAAGGTTTGTTTCAAACACAGAGCCTGGCGGAAGCAGGCTCTATTCTGTTCTCACCCAGCAATACTGTCTGGGGGCTAATATTATACGGTATCAACAGGGACATTTTGCCCCACCAAACTTCATTTAGAGCCTTTTAAATAAAGATGAAGTGTAAAATGACAGCGTCTAGCATTACCATGTTTAAAGGAGACATTTGGGTGCAAACAGAAGCACTATCAGCTACCTTAGAAGGTAAAAATGGAGACAAGCTGCAACCCAGTGGTTTGTTTGGCAGTGTGCCCACTTGCCCAGAAAAAAAGGCAATATGGTAGAAAGCAGGGCGCCAAGGGGAGGGAGTGGGCTGGGGAACCACATCACCTGATAGCTTTATAGTTTGCAACTGGCCACCCCCAGCATGGTGGTCATTCTACAAACAAGCAAGCCCAGAATTGTAGTGCTTTAGATATGTCAATTCTGGCTCAGGGGTGACTCCAGCAGTCCAGCTATGACTCCAGTGTGAAGCCCCCCCCCAAAAAAAAAAATGCTCAGCTCCAGCTCCAGATGCTCCAGGAATCCCTGCTCTGGCACCAGAACTCAGTTCAGCTGTTTCCTCAGCTGCTTTACTAGGCTTCATCTTTCAAGTAGGAGGAGAAAATGTAATCTGGTATGGTTCTGTTTTAAGATTAATCTTGTCTAACTGGTGTTACTGGATTATAAAGACCCCCAAAGTATTTATCGATATGAAATGAACTACATGCTGCATTTTGCATTAGTATTTTAAAATGCAGGGAGGGCAGCAGCAATTAAACAGTTCCATGCTCCAGAGCTCTGCTTATGGTCAGTTTCCATTCTGACCCCAGTAACTCAAGCTACAACTCCATTCAGTTCCAGAGCATATCTAAAATGCTGGGTCTTAGCTCCACAGGTAGAATGAGTTTATCTAAAGGAACTTTTCTTCCAAAGCAGATTTGGAGGAGGGTTTTTTTGGGGGGGAAGGGGGTAAAATTCACATCTTCAAAATTTTAAAAGATATTTGTTTATCCAAAACTTGCATACTGCCACATTACAATATTGCTAGTATTTTAATTTACTTCAGGTTTTTTAGGATACTCTACAGCAGTGTTTCTTAACCTTGGCAAAATGTCTATAAAGATTCTCAGTCATCCAGGTCATGGTTGTTCCAAAGGTGCTTTTTCAAGAGTCAACTGGACTTTCTGGTTTTTCTTTGCCAGGAATATACATCTTTCCATTCCCCATCCAGTCAGAGCTGAAGCAGCTTCTTGGATGAGAAAAACCAGAAAGTCCAGTTGACTCTTGAAAAAGCACCTTTGGGTCAACCTTGGCAACTTTAAGGTTTGGCTAGGGAATTCTGGGAGTCGAAGTCCACCAATCTTATAGTTGCCAAGGTTGGGAAACATTGCTCTAGAGGCATCTTTGGGCTGTATAAATAGTTTGCCACTTCTTGAGGGCAAACAGACTACTATATCAGAAAAAATGAGTCAAATGAGAACTGTTTGGTTTTGATGCTGCAAAAAGTAGGTAGGAAGCTGTCACTTTTCTTCTGCTTTTTTAAATGTACTTTTTTAAAAATAAAAATACATATCATGGTACAATCACGGCTGACAACATCAAAGAGAATGGGGAATGGCTTACTCACCTACTTCTCTTTTTTTTCTATATCAACCCTCCTTCATCCAATGTGACCACAGCACTGAAAAGTAGAATGGAGAAAGGTTGAGTTCCTAGAGCAGCCTCATATTGAGGGCTCATCTGAAAACTGTATCTGCAGCAGGAAGAGCAGATGATTTCTCCCTTCAGTATTCAAACCACACGGTTTACTTGAGGTTATTGTGAGACTGAGGCTAGAAGCCAGGCATTCTCACATCAGAGATGAAATTGTGTAAATTCAGAACAATCACTTGGCTTTAAGACCAAGAGTCAGTTATTTTATGGGAAGGGACAAAATAAAAAAAACAAGCTTAAATTACCATGGGTATGAGTAATTTGCACCATCTCATTAGTACGCCAATCAACTGTGCAAGGTGGTAAAGCATTATTCTTGCCTACTAGATTCTTTTCTAGCCGAGACATGTATTTTACTACCACTAACTGGTACCACTGGACAGAAGCTATTTTAGCTCAAAATGATGTGGGACTATGTAGAGGTAAAACTCTCATCTGTCTATCCACCAATCATCTCCTCAATTTAAAGTTAATTTTACACTTGGATTAAATTTATGGAGTTCACTTATTCATATGACACATGTACCCAGATGTGCACAGATACAACATATAAATGCAGACCTGTTAAACTTGATACTTAAAGTGAAAGGAATGTCAGCTTCAGTCAGAATCAGTCAGCAGAAGATTTTTAGAATCCAAAATGTTGAAAAAATGATGCCACTTTTTCATGAAAATCTGATAGGCCCATTCTGCCTTTCCCCACAAACTGTAACCAACTGGTTAGAAAATAAAAATCATGCACATGATTTCTTACTTATAAACAAAACTGACATACTGGGTGTTGAAGAAAACTACACAAATTCAATTGAAATAACAGAAATTCAACAGGACATATACTATTTTAGTATCAGTAGTATTAAGAACACATAACACATATATTACATCAAACCTCTGTCAGTTGGATTAGAGATGGAGTAGTCAGATTTAATAATTAAGCTTCCTCAATGATGCACAGAGCAAATAAATTTATTTGAAACCTGAAATGTTTCCAAGAAGAGTAAAATGATTGAATAATTAGGTAAATGTACCAGGAAGCAGCACAAAGCCCATGATAATGAAACCATTTTCTCAAGAAAGCAAATATTATTTGGTCCAAGATGAATAGGAGAATGCTTATTAGTTTAGATAAGAAACAAAATTAAAAGCAAATTTCTATCAAGGTAGCATTTCATGCAGTTATAGAGACAGTTAAGAACAATGCTTCTCATGGTTTGTCATGACCAAACTAATTGCTTAAATGAAAAAAAAGATATATTTGACTGACAGACTGTCACAGGAAAACTTCAATAGGACAACCTGGCTCTTGCTTAGATATATGTAATATGTTCCTGCTATTATTACTCCTCAAGCTCTCCTTGAATTCCAGTGACTCTTATTTACTGCCAATTTGCCTTGACTGTTAGTAATTCAGGTTTTTGTATTGAGCTAGCATTGATTAAACTTAAACCTGAACCTTGGTTCCTGATTTCTTGCATCTAACTTTATATCTAATATTGACATTGTAACTTTAGGGACTAGAATGGTACAGTATAAAATATAATAGTGTGTAAAGGAATTATTGTAACTTAAAAGGCTAAACAACTAAAAAGATCAATTACAATAGCTGGTTTTCTACATTACTAACAGTCACTCTAATGATCGCAAATAATATTTAAAAATCAATAATCAATAAAGGTATATATAAAAATTGGGCATGAATACAATTTATTGGCCAATAGGAAACGTCTAAGATCTACTTGAAGAACAATTAAGGAATATTGTACAGACAGTAGTACATATAATCACCGAAGTAGAATCAGATTGATCTGACAATAACTTGGAGGTAAAAGGAGTCTGAGTGAACAGAAGGCTACTGCCACTAGCATAACCAATCTCCTCTGAAACTATTTTTGTTAGTGTACAGGGTGTGTTTAGCAGCAAAGAAAGAAAGAGATACGGTCAGGGACAAGCCCCCCTTGAGGAAGGTTGGATGGTGGCAAATGTATCTGACAGGTGATCTAGCATTTAACATGTGAATTGTCAAAGTGGAAGCCCTGAAAGTGGAAATATGATGGTGTCTTGCTCTCTAGAATCCTACAACTAACTGATTGACCGATTCTCTTAAAATCATTATCTCAAGGAACAGGTGTGGTGGTTCTGTGGCTTAATGATGCTGGAAATGGTCTCTGCTCCCCGGTTTGAGTCCTAACACTATGTGGCGGGGTGAGTTCCCATCAGTTGCCTCTGCTTCTGTCCACCTAACAGTTTGAAAGCATGTTCTATGCAAGTACATAGATACCACTTCAGCAGGGAGACAAGCTGGTTCTTTGTGTAGGCAGGCACATTCCTGCTGGGTCTGAACCTTCCTGGTTGAGGTGCCCATTTGTGATTCAGCTCCAGGGAATGATGCTGCAGGAACAGTCACTTGTCTTTCTTTCTTGTGTGAAGCCAGTTTGTCCTCCTAAGGCACACCTTGGGAAGCATGCATATGTGTGTCCTACAACAGTGCTAGTAAATTAGCAGCCAAACTACTACTCTACAATACATTGTGTTCTCCTAGCTAATTTAACAACACCATATGCTAATAATAATCATAATTATCTGCAAGGAATAGTATCTGGCAATGTATAAAATTATAAAAATGAACGTATGATAACAGAAATGAAGTTTTCAGATAAAGGAAGCATAAAGATTGTTGTTGTTGTTCAGTCACTAAGTCGTGTCTGACTCTCTGTGACCACATGGACCATAGCATGCCAGGGTCCCCTGTCCTCCATTCTTTCTTGGAGTTTGCCCAAATTCATGTTCATTGTAACACTGACATTATCTAACTACTATCTTATCCTCTGCCATCCCCTTCTTCTTTTGCCTTCATTTTTTTCCAACATCATGGTCTTTTCCAATGAGTCTTCTGTTCTCACTGAGTGGCCAAAGTATTTGTCCTTCCAAAGAACAGTCAGGGTTGATTTTCTTCAGGATTGACTGATTTGATCTTCTTGCAACCCAAGGAATTCTCAAGAGTCTTCTCCAACATCACTATTCAAAATCATCAAGTCGTTGATGCTTAGCCTTCCTTATGGTCCAACTCTCACAGCCATACAATACTACTGGGAAAACCATAGCTTTACTATATAGACCTTAAGATGACATAAAGCATAAAGACAATTACTCCAATCGAAATTTATAAAGAAAGACATTTATTGCTGTGAGTTTGGGACATTTAAGTATGGTTGAATTAGATTTTAATCTGATGGATAATTTTTATTTTGTATCAATGTGTGATTTGATGACTGTTGACTTTTGTGTCTTCATTACACTCTTTTTATTTTGCTTGTAATTTGAGGACTAGCTTTATGAGAAGTCAGCACATACAATGAGTGATTCAATCTAAGTCTCCTAGTAAGAACATTTGGAGAACTGCATCCTCTGAAAATTGAAAAGCACCAAGAGGACTAATATAATTTCATTTTCATTATTAAATTATCAGATTGCTGATGTTTCAGGGTAAAATGTACAGCTATGGTAATATCCATGATAAGAAAAAAAATTCCCCTGTTGATATAGAGTGGATATAAAAAGTTTGCACACCTCTGTTAAAATGTCAGGTTTTTGAGATGTTAAAAAAAATCAGATGAAGATAAATCACTTCAGAATTTTTTCCACCTTTAATATGACATATAAGCTGTTCAGTTCCATTGAGAAACAAAATGAAATATTTTATGGAGGAAAAAATAACAATTAAAAAAACATACCAAAAAAGTGGTTTATTATTTCATAGGTACACTAAAAATGTCAAGCATTAGTGTTTGAAAATGTGGTTCATGCAAACCTCAGTACCTTTCAGCAATTTATTCTATAACTTACTTTCAAATGTTACCATTCTGAAGAGCAACTGAACTAGGGTTACAAACTCTGGGCTGCAAAAACACAGCTGACCAATAGATGACAACAAAAGAATTAAGACTATAGTTGCAGCCCAGATACTGTAAATTTAATCTGATTTATTATCAAACACATGTGAAGGTCTCTTCAATCATTTTGTCCTGTTCAATTATCATTGAGGGGAAGAGCCAGAAGAGTCTCACCTCACAGTGGGCTATCTTGCCTTTCAGTCTTGCGGACTGCGTATAGATCCCTGCAAATCTCAGCCATAAATATTAGGCCCTGTTTTGCTTTCAGATGTTAAACAGCTGTTAAGAACTGATAGAAAAAAGATGCTGAAGGAGAATACCTGGATAAAAACTTGTTTAATGACTGAAAAAAATGTCTAGACATAATAAAGTACTGCAATTGGCTTATAATTCTAACCACAGTTAGAAACTGTTGATAAGTCAGGTTTTCCAATTAAAGGGAAAGGGGAGAAAATGTTCAGGGCTTGTATGAATTAACATATGTTGACTTGGAACTTTCCTTTCTTCCTCCTTTCCTTTCCTTTCCTTTCCTTTCCTTTCCTTTCCTTTCCTTTCCTTTCCTTTCCTTTCCTTTCCTTTCCTTTCCTTCTCCAGATCACCAAGGAAACCTCAGGAAGTTTCAAATTCAATTTAGCTTCCCTTTAAATAAATCCAAATTAGACAACTCCTGAACATATCTAAGTCAGCAGTTTAGGTTCAAAATGTGGTTGAATCAAATGTAAAAAAAAAACAAACCTCACTTTTGCAGGTATATGACCAAGTGTAATAATTAAAGGAATGAGCTGTGAGCTCAGGACTGGATCACATCTCACTGGGGAGCCTTAAGGTGCTCCTGAAGGATTCCAGTACAATCACTTTGTGCAATTATTCTGCTTGGTTCTCCTTATTAGATGTTTCACAGAGGGAAAAGTTATGAGAATGGTGAGAAAACATTGGATAGTTACAAACAGAGGATGGTAATGTTCCCCCTTGCCCATTTATAAATGTATGTTAAATTTGGTAAGGCAGTTAACAAAAGAATCACAGCTAGAAGCTGCTTACCATCCCACTGTGGTGAAAGTGACTATGGCAGCATCTCAGAAGATTACTGGAAGAAAGTTTGAGATGACAAATGTAAGCTGTTCCTGCCAGGAACTAGGGATTCACGATTGGGATATAAGTCATATTTTTCATTAATCTTAAGTCTGCAATGTTCTGTTAGTGGTCCTAATAGTTCCTCTTTTTTCTATTTTTTTTTCATTTCACACAAAAATGCTAAACACTAAACCTCATGATTCACTCATGGTGCCAGATACAAGGAGCCAAGTGTGTCAGCAGGAGACTGGAAGTGGATATTATTCTATGAATGCATTGTTCTTAATTCTTTCTGCTTTTTAAAAAACAAGAAGAGCTGGTTCTTTACTTTTGGTTTTGGTCATACATCATACTGGCTGTTTTTCTTTTCTCCTTTGAATTGTCTTAGACAGTTTAACTTAAAAGTAGGTTGAATATGAATGAATGATAAATAGATAAATCAATATGTTCACTTATTCCTATGTATGCTACCTCTGAAAGTTAATATGCTTCTTACTGTTTTGCCTTCACATATGATAAGAAACATAGATCTTACTCCCCATGTATAAGAAGCATAGCTGCTACCTTGCTCTTTTTTTAAAAATATATGCATTTATCTAACAGTTTTACATGGGTGATGCAAATTTGAATTGTGAATTTAAAGGTCTCAATGAGATGGTAGATCTTTCCAGCATTGTTTATTTCTTTGTACAATAATCATTCAAAATATTTGTTCAATGTCATCTAGATAAGTGTACAAAGCTAACAATTAAGCAAAATCTGAAAATTTGTCTCCAGATTTAAAAACCGGCATGGAGTCATAGAAACAATTCATGGGGTGACATATAGCTGTATAGGATGGCCACAAAGAGAAATAAAATTGTCCAATTTTCTCTCCATATAGTGGTCATCAAGATTTTGCTGTTCAAACCTGATAGCTTTATGATTTCATGAATTTTCTTAAATATATATAAGTATTTGCTTGAAGTTCTTCTAACTAACATTCCAAAGATATTTTAAAATGATTGTCTTATCTGAGTTTTTGTTTGTCTCTTAATTACCTCATGGGTCAATCCATGTAGTTTCTTGCAAAGCATCAAAAAAGTCAAGATGTGCATCTAAATGAAGTCTTGTACCTTTTTTATAGACATGTTAGTGTGACTGCTATCTTGACTTTGCTCTGTGCGTGAGGTCAAATTTTCCAATACTTTTTTTCGGTTTTGTGAGTAGAGATTCAGAAGCATCGTGGGCATCTTAAGAAGTTAAGAAACACACTTTATTCTTTAATTTTGCCAAAGAAACATTGGCCTTCCTCACCTGAAGGTATGCTCTGGGACTTCTGCAGGCCTCAAAATGTGAACAAGAAGAAGGTCATCATGACTTGTAAAGCCATGGTGCAAATGTATCTTGAGCATTTCAGCAAGCAATCTCTTCCTCTGCCCTAAGGCTCATCTGATCATTTCAGCACCACACCAATATAGACACACCTTGGCCATGTTTTTATTCCATCCGGCCTCAATAACCAGTCCATACTTACTGACAGTAATGTCAGTTATGAAAGCCTTCATGAATGTCTAAACAGCCAACCTGCTGGAAAACCCATTAATAATCAAAAGGAAGGCCACTACACGTTGTTATGAGGTTTTCAGTTTCTTCTGTTCTACTCCTCACCATCATCCCACCGTAAGGAAATGAACTTCAGGAAACCAAAATCATCTCCAGGAAATCAAGTAGACCACCATGATTCAGTAAAATGGGGTGGGGGTGGGAAACCCTGTTATCTCTTAGAAAATAAAGATGAATCATGTTTTATGCACTTCCTCTCTCTTTAACTGTTTTCAGGCCAGAGGGATCCAATAGATTGTAACAGAACACAATACAAGGGAACGAATACAAGCCGTCACCAACGGGCCTCTATTCTCCCTGAACCCACAGATCATTACTGTATTTTAAGTTCTATTGTTTTCAGTCACCCTCTTCCCTTTTCATCCCTGTTTCTTCTGGGTTTTGTCTTTCATATTGCAAACCTGTGAAGTATTTGGAAGCAATTTGGCTGATGAATGAAACAAACAGGTCCTCCTTGATTAGGGAAGGAAAAAAAATTCCCAAACTATGTAGGTTTAGGTTTAGATACTATATACTTAGGGTTAAGGCACCATCTAGATTGCAAGCTTTTACATTTCTTTTGCAACTAATCTACATGCTTTTTCCTTCACATAAGCATTTTCCTATTACTATCTGCTGAGAATGGCATTTCAGCTTCAACTCTATAGTTGTTTTTTAAAGATTGTAAGCCGCCCAGAGTTACTCTGTGGTAAGATGGGTGGCCAATAAATTTTAGTAAACAAATAAAGCCATTGTAACAAGAGCATCATGTCATAAGCCCCCATAGTTGCTGCTATTTTTCAAATACCCTTCTATAAATAGGCTAGGAGAATTCAATAGTAGTTAGCAAATTATATCTTGATTATCTCTTTAGAAGCAAATATTGATGACCTCTACTAAAAAAATAATAATCATAACCTCATTTTATTAGATGAGTTATCAAATTCTACGGGGAAAATAACATCCTTCAGTTTAATCTCTATTTATCCTTTTTAGATGCCTGCTCATGACTCAAATGCCCTTCAAGTGAGTGACTAAGATAACTCTGAGGTTTTTCTTTTTTTTAAAAAAGTCCATCCATGTGTGAAGTCGGGCTGGGAATCTTTGGCCATCCTTCCTAAAGTTAGCAGCCTGTTGGGTGAGCTCATGGAAAGAATGAAAAGCTGAAGTGTTTAACGTTTCTTGAATGGGCTGCTGTGTATCACCTCTCAGTTGTGGCTCCTGCCATTTCAGCTCAAGTGCCACTTCACTAAATTCAACATCCTTTCAGTCCCAAGGGATCAGCTAGTTATACCCAAGTGCAGTTAGTTATCTGGCAAGGTCAATCAAACAAACTTAAAGCCAATACAAAATCACACTAGTAAATAAGCCAGACTAACTCCTGCTTCAAGCACAGAGGCAGAGAAAGGGAGGGTGTTCAGTAGGGCAGAAGTGGCAAGCTTATTATTTGGGGACAGAAAAGGGGGCTGAAAATTGGATGAAGCCATGTCACACAAACTGGGGAGACTGAGGGGTTTAGCTTTGTATTTTAAATATAGTATGCCTGGTTTAGGGCTTCTATTATAGTTTTCCTCTGTTGCATACCAGACAATGGCAGGAACTGGTGTATTCAATTCATCATTTATGAACTGAATCCTCAAGCTTCATGCTGCCCATTCCTAAACTCCAGAAACACTGCAGAACCAAAGCATTTCACTCCCCATACTGGCACTCAAACCTTGATGCCTCTCCTACAGGTCCAAGTCTTCAAGTCTCATTGTATCACATAGTCCCCAGTACCTGCATCATGGTTTTTGGGGAACCACAAGGAGGTCATGATGAGAATTTCCTCTGCTGTCTTCCTGCCATTCACTGGTAGGTAAATGTGAAGGTGAATTACTTTCAATAGGCCTCTTTATGGGATCTTGTCTAATTCCCTTGAATTATCAAAGCTAGGAGAACTGTGGTAGTAGTGAGCAGCAATTTGCACCTCCTGTTTCCTAAAAGTTTTTGTCTTTTCCTTGTTATTTTTCTAAATCATTCTCCAGCTGGTTAAGAGTTTTTTTCATTTTCTTTTTTAATGCTTTTATTGCTGTGAGGTGAAAGAGAATGCTGATGTGTTTTGTATTCCTACACACACACACACACACACACACACACACACACACACACATCTGCCCTGTTGTTGGCTTGTGTATCCCTATTTCCTGCTTTGGAAAAAACAACCCATCACAGACTGAGTTCCCTTTTAACATTTCCCTTGCCAAGCCGCCTGTGAAGTTGCAAACCACCAGACAAATCTTTGTACAACAAAAGGCAGGACATTCACGCATAACTCTGCAAAAGGTCATCTCTTTCATTATGATAATTACATGAATTGGCCACCTGTAAGAATTTCATCCACTTTTTTCTTTTCTGGAAAAAAAAGTTTGAGAAGAAATTTTGTTTCCTGTATAGAAGGGTAAGAAAAATATTTGACTCAACAATAGCCAGCATCACATTTAGTTAGATAATTGTATACCTTTATTAAATAAAATAGAGATGTTAGATAAATAAATACATTAGATAAACCTGTTATGTGGTTATAAAGGGCTGCTTTATTTTGGCTGGATTTATTTTCTTCCATTCAATTGTGTGTGAGTCTCAGAGATTGCCTGGACAAGTGTTCTTGGCAAGGTTTTTTCAGAAGTTGTTTGTCTCCTTCTTAGGGCTAAGAAAAAATAACTGACCGATGGTCACCCAGTTGGCTTTGTGCCTCAGGCAGGACTAGAACACACAGTCTCCCAGCCTGTTGTCTTAACCAAACTGGCTCTCAAGAATCCAGAGCTATTAAGTTTTATAAAATTAAACCATATATTAATATTTTGAGAGAGGAATAGAAATGACTATCATTCATTCTTTTTCTCTCTCTCTCTTTTCTTTTCCAGAACAACCTGCTGCTGATTCATCTCATCCCATCCAATTTTTGAATGGTTGCTTGGAATAGGTCTTTCAGGTCACTTAAGACATCTAAACTGAGTAAAGAAACCAAGAAAGAGGAGGCCTTACATTTTTTACAAACATTTTTGGCAGCAGGAGAGGATGAATCACCAACAATAAGACGATAACAGGAAAAAAAAATGATAATGGAAAAGATCATCAGCAATATCCTGCAACCCCAAACTTTCAAAACAAACATTCTGCATATATGACCTAATTGGTAAGAAAGCAGAAATTGTAGTAATTCTTTTGAGATTTACAGTCATGGATATGGTATGGTTCATTTCAGATTTCCTTTGGGAACTTTTAAATGAGGATAATTCCACTCCTCATACTAATTTACACTCCCCTCAACACAGGACATAATAATATGGACCAATACATCCAAGTGTCTTAAGTTCAGCTCTTTTTAGCTTAGGCTGCACTCATTTATACTCTTGTGTGGTAATTGCTCATTGGCTGTGTGAAAATGCCACATACAGATCTGTCAGTCATGTACAGGAGTTGTTTTAAAAGAGAACATATCCTGGAGCATTAGTGTCAGGATGCTTTTTTTTCATACAGTCACTGCCTCACCACAGAATTACATAGAATGTCCAGATGCTGTCACCTTCAGTTTGCAGCATTATCTTGTTTTCCAACTGCTTTTTCTTTTTTTAAAAAAAGATATCTGAAAAAAATAGCCACTTGAAAGCCCAATGGCAACCAAGTGAGATGTGAAAAATATATATCCTGGCAACTTGTTTCTTTAATTTGAGGAACTGAAAGACTGAAACCTTTAGCAGCCTGGCTTTCTCCAGATTCTTGAGAATTCAATTCCCTAAACTCTCTAATCAGAGACATTGCATCAGGAGACCTCCAGTTTAGACACTGAAGCTAAATTGTTTTTCAGGAAGACCTCCAACTATACAGAAGCTCGAAAGAGCATGTTGTTGACTGCTATGGAACTAGGATACGTTTGAAAACAGTATTTAAAGAAAATAGACTGGAAGGAGGGTGGGAGGACTCTACATTTCTTATTTCTGTGAGAGTGTAATTTATTAGGGTGAGAAATACTTCTTCTCTTGGCAGAGTTCTCTGGGTACATATTTTGCTGTCTCGGCTCTGCTCCATTTCTCTCCATGGCTAAGGCTCCTTCGTCACTGTATCTTCAGCCCCCCCCCCCCTCCGCTGCTTCCATTCTTTCCCAGCATGAAATTGCAAAGGCTGTTTCTTCTCAGCTATGCCTGATGAAATTGCTTTTTTATTTTTATACGCTCTTATACAAAAGATCCACCTTTATCGCTTGCGTGCAGCTCCTGCAGTTTCACATCTCCTAATTAAGCAACACAACCATCAAGCGTGCCTGACAGGCGCCAAGTCACGGAAAGTGGCTCCCAGGGCAGGCACAGCTGGCCTTCTCTTTATTCCAGCAGCAATGGGGAGGGGGCCTAGGGGAGAAAAGGCCTCATCCATTATGGGGTGTCAGTCTTCAGTAAACAACACAAACCTTCTTGTTCCCTTACAATACAAAGAAGCAGAGACGCATCTTTTCCCCAGATCCCAGTGGCGGCTGGTGGGGTTTGTCTGATGGAAGGGAAAAAAAACAGTCACATGCAAGCAATCCAATTTTCTATTTCTGGAATCTATTTCCATAACTCCTATTTTTAACTTTGTAGCCCACATGCTGCTTCAGTTTGATGCTTATATGCCAAAGCAAACATTATCTTTGGTGGCTGCTGTTTAAAGCAACTTCTGGTGAGAGATGTACCTGCGCTTCCAATAGTAGAAAAGATTTCATTCAGGCTCATCAGTAACTAGGATCATTGTTTGTTTTGAAATGTGGGGCTCAGCATTAGCACTAAATCTTGCAGAAGTCAGTCTCATTGTAAGATGGAATGCCAACTTAGACTGATTTCTTATTCACATGTTCAAACACAGTGGCTTTGAGGCTAGTATGGAGTGAGAAGAAAAGTGTGTTATGTTTGTCCAACATTGGTACTTTCAAGGGACTCTCTTAATTCTCTTGAAGTATACGGTGCCCTTCACTCCCAGCCTCCCTAAAATGTTGAGACCCTCTACAAGATTCCCCGCCCCCAAATGATCAATCAAGCAGCCTAAAGGCCAACATCCAGCTGGCTCTCAGTCCTTGAATTTGAGAATAGGACAGTTGGAAGGGATTCCCATAGGGTCATCTGAAGAAAATCCCAAGTCCATATTTTATGTTTGTGCCTCTGCAAGATCAGTGTCATGATCCTATCCTGCTGTGCCTCCATCTGACAATACAAGTTCACCTGCAGCGAAAAAGAAATCACAACAGTGCAATTTTGAAGGAGGGTCCTAGAGCCTCAGTTGGCTGGAATTCATGCATTCTCCCCCACCCCCAGACCCTGGTACCTCTTTCCTCTTCACAGCTAATGAGGCACCAGGGCACCTCAGTATTCTTATCCTTTTTTTTTTAAGGAATAGATGCAGTTATGCAGGTCCTCCATCACAACCATGGAATGTATTGATTAGAAGCTCACTGCGGAAACACTGAAACCCCAAATACAGGCACTACAAGTACAGGCACTGTAGGACTGATCAATTGTTGTACTCTCCTGTGGGTCAGATGGATGGGTGAAGTATTAATTGGTGTTTTGGTGGCAGGACAATTGCAAGGTATTTTGAACATGATTTTGATTATTTGGGGAGAGGAAAGGACATGACCTCCTACCTTTATGTGGCTGGGCAGCTGATAGCATGAGCAATGAGATTAAATACACCCTGAACTTGATGCTGGCTTGTGTTGTCTGAAGGGGGAAATGCTATGTTGGTACAAAGCGATCTAAGGATGAGACATGATAAAGATTATATCATTGGGATGTGGCAGAGCTATGATGTTATCAGGAGACATTACATACTGTGGTTAGATGCAAATGGGAAAAGGCCACAAACAAGGAACTTCTGATACAATTGTATTAAAATAATATATTTTCAAACATTGTCATAAACAATTATCAACAAGGAGCTGAAGAAAAAAAACACACCATATATGCAAAACATCACAGCTAAGACAAACAGTAGCATTAAGAGGATCTGTATTTAGGCTATAGTAGATAAAATACAGAGCAATAACACTTTTATGGCACCAGCAATTAAAAGAACAATGTTGTTTTTTTCAGGCCATTTAGAAGCAATTAAAGTCTCACCACTGAATTTTCCCTGGAAAAACTGTCAAAGTCCTCCTCCCATATTTTTTTTCTCACTAGAAAATTGCAGATGGCTCTTTCAGGCCAGACTTCCTCCTTACTGAGAAATGACATGTATTTCATTGCATTTGCAACCATCACCAGAAACCAGTTGGGTGGTGCTTTTTAGCTAAAAGGCCAGATGATAAGATTGCAGCCTTAATCTAGCTGCTGGAAGTCTTGAAAAAATAACAAACATCAGGAAAGAGAAGATGCACAACAAACCCATGTTCTCAGATCATTTTATGCAACCAATAATGCAGATGGTGGTAAATAACAGATAACTCAGCATGACAATTCATGACAGAACTACTTGTTAAACCATGTTTACTGAGTAAACGATAAAGTTAGGTTCACACAGAATGCTAAACCAGAACCAAATAAATCACATGATGGATTTGGGTGTATTCATATTTATCTGCTTCATGCTCCAGAGACAGAGTATTAGAAACTATCAAGCCATTTAGAAGGCTACTGCATATTAGCAGCACCATTTCAAAAAAAGAAGTGCAAAATTGGTGGTATACATGGCCAGAAACATATAATACTCTGGTCTGAGCTAGAGTGATTACTGTGATAGGTTTTTACCCTGGTTTTCATGGAGAAAGGAAAGGGAAGGGAAAAGAGAAATGCTAGTGATAATTAAGGATTGTTGGTTAGCATCTGTCCATCCTTCCCCATTTTATTTTCAAATTGCAAATATAATTAGCATTAATGCATAGCTTTAAATACATCATAGTGAAGCCACTTGCTAAAATATCCCTTATTTGTTCTTCAAGAAATCTGTACAGTCAGCAATCATTTTATTTCTCCGGACTCAATATGTTTTGATGAGATTTAATGTATTTCTTGACTGAAGTGGGAAGAGGGAAGAGCAGTAGTTCAGCTAGATCTAAAAAATATAATCAGGATATGATATCCTTGAACAAATGCTAGAGACCTCTCATGGATGTTCTATCCCTACATATGCACACATATTTCTTTGTCTACCTTCCACTTGGTCATCTAGAGATGGTAGAGTTACATCAGATGCTCTACAGAAAAAACAAAATGGCTGTAGGAAAATAGTATTTTAAGATGTTTGCAGTTATGAAGGAGGAACAGAAAATAGATTATTGTGATATGTTCTACCTGGAACTGTCCTTGAAGATGACTTGGAAGCTAAGAAGAAGGTAATGAAGGGCAGGGCTTAAGCTTATGTGATCCTACTGTTCTGTGAGCTGCCCTGATTACTGATTGATTTCTGAGAGTAATTCAAGGTGCTGATAAAGCCCTTCATTGTATAGGACTTTGTTGTTTGAGGGACCAATAGTCTCCAGTTGATTTGGCTCCCACAATGAGTGGACACATACAGTCCTGTCAATTAAGCAGTGCCATCATGTGAGAACCAAGAAGTGTGCCTCCCCCTTGACATCATCCCACAGATCCCAATAGCTCCCATCCTGATAATATTTAGGAGGGTATTAAATATCTGGCTATTTTCCCAGGTTTTAAAGCAGATGGTGGTTGAACCACTATAACATGGAATTAGGGATTTATTTGTTTGTTCGTTTTGTTTGTTTGTTTAACGTGTTCATCTTTTTGTTGTCCCAAAGGTGCTTTTTCAAAAGGCAACTGGACTTTGGAAAAAAAACTCAGTTGCCTTTTGAAAGGCAACTGGACTTTGGAAAAACAAAACAACAGTTGCCTTTTGAAAAACTATACATAACCTGGATGACTGAGAATCTCTATAGACAAATACTTCTTTGTGTTATCTTATCTGAAGGAGAGAACATTTTTCAGCAGATCAGGCAAGGAAACAGATCCCATATATTTTTGCCCAACAGGAATAGTTCAAAAATATGTAATCAGGTAACCTCTAAATATTTTGCACACCATCCATAACTCATGACCATTGAACAATTTAATCAGAGGCTGTTCTGAACTATGTGTTCTTTCTGTTGCTCAGCATCTTTGTAATTAATTGTATTTTAACAGATAAATTAAACAGATTAAATACTATTGATTCCTTTGACAAGAAAATGATCCTATGCAAGGTCACTTTGGATCTCTCATTTTGTCAAAGAGGGTGCAAACAACAAGCATTGTCTGGTCAGTTAGATCCTTGAGCAAGAGGAATCAAATTTTGAGCTATGCTAGACAACATGTGAATGATTTCCATATATATCTATTCTGGTCTCCATTTAAGTATACTTTGAAGAATGAATATTGAAATGGATGGATTAAAGATGGAAATGTACTAAATCTGATTGGAAGGCATGAAAATAGTATTATGCATCATTTGGTGCAGCCAGATATGTCACAAGAGAAAAAGGCTGTAGAAAAATAGGACATTTGTTGTTTTTTTTCTTCTAAGAGGCCTTCATTAAAATGTTCTGTGGATATTACTGAGTAAAAAAATGATTGATTTTGCATGAATGATTAGGCCACCTATATTTAACATAATCTCAGTAATACAATCTTAATATTTCTTTAAATGTCAGTCTCATTTGGCCATATCTTTTTCCTAGGAAGACCAGGACAAATGAAGACATAAGCATTCATTTCTAAGATCAGTGTTGGCAGCAAACTCTCACTGAAAGCCCAAGGATGCCCCCACATGGCAGTCTGAAAGGTCACGATGTACATTTAATCTCTTCCTGAAGCGCACACTGCTATTCTTGTTCTCTTGTCTACAGGTGATGGTCCCCATTTCTTTTATTATGTATTTGTTTTACTGGGCACACAAGCCACAAAGGAATGGCATACACCCTGATATTTGCAAATTGAGTTAAAGCATAAACTATGGGGTGGGTAATCAAAAGTATAACCAGAAAGATAACATCGGAAACCAGCTGTCACTGATTAAAAGTGTTCTGTTCTCAAATGGAATATAATCACAACCAGCCACCCCCAGTGTCTGCTAAATGTCATGTTGATGGGTTTCCTAAAAAACAGTAGGGAACAAGCTATATGGATACCTAGGAGAGTCCACAGATGAAGTGCAACAATTGAGAAGGCTCACTTTTATGATCTCATGAGATGGTATTGCCTGAGGGATGCAATACGAAGGAAATCTACTCTGCTGGATCTTATTGTTTGGAAAGCTTAGATAAGTGGTCCCAGATACCCAGGTTTTGGGCTATTAAAAGGTTTAAAGATGACAACTGTCACC
Source organism: Oxyrhabdium leporinum (assembly GCA_032468155.1). Lineage (NCBI taxonomy): Eukaryota > Metazoa > Chordata > Lepidosauria > Squamata > Cyclocoridae > Oxyrhabdium > Oxyrhabdium leporinum. The sequence goes on along the minus strand of JANHFL010001615.1, from coordinate 20,266 downwards.
TTGAATTTAACCCAGAAAGTAGGTAACTGGCAACCAGTGCAGTTCTTGTAATAGTGGTGTTTATGGAACCAAAAACAAGATGAATAGCATGTATAGTCATATTGTGCTTTGAGCTAATAGAAGAAAATTGAGAGAGGAACATCTGCCTAGTGCTTTCTGTACTTTGAATTTGAAAAGCAAATTTAAAATTAAATTAGGAAGCTTCTATTAATTTAATACTAAGGACATGCTATTTTCTCTTGAGCAAAACACAAAAGATAATTTTCTTAGTTAAAAAAAACAACAGTGAGGCATCCAAAGATAAGGCAAGATAAGATAAAGTAAGAATAATCTTTATTGTCATTTTTTTTCTGTGAGCACACTAGCACACAACTGAAAATTTTGTTGCCTGCTCTCAAAAGAAAGTATATATATCTACTCATACACATACATAACACATACATACACATGCTACATACATACATACATACATACATACATACATACATACATACATACATACACCTACACTGACACACACACACACACATATATATCTCACCTTCTATTTTGAATATATAGCTGAAAGAGAAAACTTGAGAGTTCACAAGGCTGATGCTTATATGGAACAAAACTGTAACTGAATCTAGATCTTCTGCTTCGGATACCATGAAGCCTCCACCCAGAAGGTAACAAGGAAAACAGGTCATGAAGAGGATGTGTAGTGAGAGTATTGTAAACATAGATAAATGATCTTCCATTCACCACAAAGAGATACAGTACATCATCTAACTAATATAGCTGTACTATGTATTTCAATCCTATTTTTTTCTTTTCTACTATACTACTGTTGGAAGAAATATGCATCTGGTTCACTTCCAGACAAGGAGAAAGACACTGGAAACATGGAGGCTGATTGGAAAGATGGTTTAATGATGAAGCAGAACCACCAAGCACATGGTTCTGGTGCAACTGATCATGTGGAGTTGAGAGTGGGGGATATTTATACCTTTTCTTGGGTTTGCACTTGAACTTTCTGTTCCTGTGCAAGAACATGTATTCTATTGGCTGTTGTCAGACTCCCATGGGGTCATGTACAAATCCTAAGAGTTTGTCTGAACTTTCTTCCCATAAAGCAACTTATGATGTCATTTGAAGTACTTACAGACCAATCCCAGATGTCTTTCTTAAGACATACATTTCTTCTTTGGTTTGACTGATTTTATGAGATTCTGTTCCTGGGAAGAAAGGTTTACAAGATCACATTCCTGAAACCCAATTTGCAACAAAGCAGAAAAACATGTCCATTTTGTTTCCTTGCTGGGTAGTACTGGTTTGTATGATCTGCTGCTCTGGCATGCAGGGCTTTGTAGCCCCCAGGAGTTGTATGCCTTATGGAGTGAGGTTTTGGTGACAGCTTCTCAGTGAAGTACTGTACCTTTAAATCTTGTAGTTGTTTTAACTATCCAAACTACCCACTAAAATATTTGGACTGGAAGTTAGAGTGCTTTCGGTTCAGTCAAGCTTTCCCTGGAGCAACAACTTTTTGAAACCTAATTAAATCCTGTGTCTTTGGTTATTCTTTCACATCTGTGTGAGTTCTTAATTATTTTTAGGCTTAACATCTGAATGGAACCTAGATTCTGCTTCCAAGATTATATTTTGTCCCTGACATTTGGCTTATTTCTAAGACTTGCTGGCTTGTTTGACTGTTGGTCCTGCTTTACACTTTATACAGTGTTGTTGATGTTCCCCAGAGTTCCTTCCTTCAAAATACTGTTATTGACCAATGACACTGAGAAATCTAGGAAACCGTTGTTCTTCACATTGGTCTTTTTTTTCCAGTTTACAAGGTGCTTTGTATTTTGTATCCCATTTATATTTTCAATAGATTCAGGGTATGGTGCAATCCCATGCAGTTATGTCTTGGGACCATTATTATTTAACATTTTTATCAGTGACCTAAATAACAGAATTAGTTAACTACTTTTCAACTTTGCCAGTGACATAAAATTTGTAGGTAGGGCCAACGCTCAAGAAGATAGAATGAGACTGTAATCTAGTCTGGATAGTTGAAGGACTAAATCAATGAAAACAAGATATTTTTCAATAGCGAAAACATAATCTTCATTTAGGGAGAGAAATATTGAGTCCTCATTCCATAGCACTGTATTGGAGAAGAATTGGTGGTGTTCATTGATACATTAGTGTGATACAATGACTAGAAAGCCTAATCCTTTAGAATAAATCTTACTAACAAAGATATGTCAAGTCTTTATATTCTTGTCTATTTTACTTGGGTGAGACCATACCCTGAAATACAGTGTGTGATTGTAGATACCACATTTGAAGAAAGATAGTGAGAGGTTAAAAAAAAATATACAGGAGGGCAATAAAGGCTGAAGATACCTCGGATGTTCAGTCTGAGGAAACTAAGGAAAAACATGAGATTAATGTTCAAATACAAAAAAGAGTGGCATAAAGAAGATGGTGAAAAACTATTTTCCATTAGTTCCACAGAAACTAAGTACAAATTACAACCACTTAGATTTCATTTAATTATAAGGATAAATTTCCTGGCAGAAACAGAAAGCCTGTCCACAGAAATTATAGGTTTTCTATCTCTGGACAGCCACCTTTAAAGAAAAGTGTAACTTAAAACCAGTTAAACTTTCCTGCAGACATTAATCCTATGATCTTTGTGGTCACTTCCATTTCCACAGTTCTATAGTTTTATGAACTTAATCCATGCTAAGAGCCATACTTGCCCTTTGATTAGTGTGCCTGGGGCACAATTCCAAAAAATTGGCCAGACCAGCACAAAAATTTTATTTGATTTTCTTTAGATTTAATTACATTAAACATAGATCATATTATTCCCTAGTCATATATTTAACACTTTCCCATTTTTTTCCTCATTAAAGAAGACAATTATAATAATTGTTATTATCAGTACTGCAGGCTATATAGTAGGCTAGGCAGGAAAAATATCTAAGGCCAGCCAATTAATTCTTTGCAAAACCAAATCTCATCTTCCATTTTCTGCAAATGCAACTCTCCAGATAAACGAATGTGTACTTTTTCATCCCAGAGTATTCTTACTGATACCATATATCAGCAGCACAACAGGGAGGTTGTGGTTCCCAACATAGTCCCTAAGTAGTGAAAAATTTTGTTAACTGGTATAGGGTTCAGAAATCAGATGCTAATTCTTTACCAGGCACAATTTTCAGTGCCTAAAAAGCATGAGGGGACCAACTTTTCCCCCATCCTGATTGCCTCTCAAACACAACATGGGAAGATCATGAAAGTCAGCATTTGCTTCCTACCCAGTTAAGAAAAGAAAGGGTACAGAATCCAAAATGTGCTTATTGTACTCTGCACACACACACATAATCACAACAGCATCATTTGGTGGTATCTCAAAGAGACCAAGAAAAGGCACGATAGGGATCAACAATGGGGCCAGTAAGTGCCCTGCTGGCATAGTTTTCTGCTGATTCAAGGATGGGAGAAAAACACTTTAATTCAGCAGTATTGAAGGCCTATCTGCTCTGTTTGTCTCTAACTGGGAGAATGATCCTGTTCAGTTCTCTGTTTCGTTCTACTTCTTACTTCTTCCCCCCCCCCCACTCCTACTATGAGAAAAAGCCAATTTGGTGTAGTGATTAAGCAACAGATTAGGACCCAGGAGGCTCTAAGTTCTAGTCCTGTCTTAGGCACAAAGAAAGCTAGATGACTCTGGGTCAGTCGTTCTCTCTCAACCATAGGAAGGAAGCCCCAGCAAACTACTTCCCTCAAAAATGTTGCCAAGTAACTGCAGGGACATGTGCAAGCAGTTGCAAGGAGTCAGCACTCACTTGAAGACACACATACATGCCCCCAAGTCCCACCACATGTGAACAGAAGATTCAGAGATGCTGGCTTTTTAATTACAGGACGAAACTTCCTTAATAAGCTTGTATACTTAAACCTTAGTCAGCTTTTGATAGTCTTCATTACTTTGGCTTCCCTTCCAGACATGTTTGTTCTGCAAGAGATGGACTTCAGGGAATGGACTGGAGAACTCCTACTAGAAGCAAGAGTTTGGTAATCCGTGTGTGTGTGTGTGTGTGTGTGTTTGTGTGTGTGTGTGTGCTTAGATTACAAGAAAGGAAATCAAGACTACAAAGCTTTTATATAATGCCAGCAATTTTATCTTTAGCAAAAAGGGGATTCAGTACTAAAAGATGTTGGCTGGGACTTGCCTTCCAGTTAGCTGAATCAGATGCCCTCAAATTACAAGAAGTCACATGAAGATCTAAAGGAGACATAATGACAATGTTCTGATGATTTGCCACGTCTGTAAAAAAAATGGAAAAAAGATTGCTTGGAGGTTCACACAGGATTTTGATAGTGGTTATTAACTGAGATGTAAGGGTCATTTTTAAACCATGAAACAGTTACATACTCTGAACATGCGCTTGCTGTCAAGGGTTTGAAAATTTCCTTTCTTCCATAGATTTCAGAATAATACGTGTAAACTGGAACTACAAATGCAGATGAAGTAACGAAGATGACAACAACAAAGATTTCTCTTTGGCAAGAGTGCTGTGAGAAATAATTTTGTAGCATCATTCTCAGCTTCAGATTGTTTTCATTTTCTTTTGTGCATAAATTCCTTTGAATCAAAGGCATGAGGAATTGACATGTAGCAGTATTAAAACTGAGCTGCTCTGGATTCTTGGTAAGATACAGTTAATTCCAGAAAGATTCAAATGGGAGCCAGATATAATTGAAATAATATATGAAATATATTAAAATCAGGAAGTTTTAAATTAGTTCCATTGATTTCAATTGGCCTACTCTATGTTAATGTTTTCAATCCGTTCATTAACCAGGCAAGAAAAGCAAATATAGTTATTCTTTGGACCTTCTGAAGTTCTTTCTAACCCCATAATAGCAGCTGTTCTTTGAGCCACATAAACTGGAAGGGGAGGAAAAGGGGTTCAGAATGGAGCAGGAAATATTCATATGTATGTTGTAGGGGAATTTGCTCTGGTATGATTTGGCTAGACCTGGCCCATTTTCAAATTTAATAGCAATAGCACTTGGACTTATATACTGCTTCATAGGGCTTTACAGAGTTCTCTAAGCAGCTTATGTTACCCCCAACAATCTGGCTCCTCATTTTACCAACCTCAGAAGGATGGAAGGATGGGTCAACCTTGACCCAGTAAGGATCGAACTCCTGGCAGTTGGCAGAATTAGCTTGCAATTCTGTATTCCAACCACTGCACCACCACTTTATTTTGCCAGTTTTTTCTTACCAAACCAAATTTGCTCCTGTTGTGTTCAGCATTTGAAGTACTATATTACTAGCAAAAAGATCCCTGAGCACCTTTACAGAATTTCTTTCCCATATTCCATAGGATTGAAAGACTAAAAATGAATGATTACATTATTTAAGTGGCTCCCACTTTTATCAATAAAGATTTTAAAAATAGATTTTGGCTTAAAGATAAAATTTATTTATTAAACATAGCCCCCACCCCCCCCACCCCTACCATGACTAGCTGACTCTCACTGGCT
>JANHFL010001614.1:135861-155823 GCA_032468155.1 Oxyrhabdium leporinum | reverse complement strand
AGACTCCTTTCAGGCAGCTGGACATTTGCATGCTTTTAGCAAGTCGTTAAGGTCACCTGGAGATTTTTCTATGTCATCAAGGTCACCTGAGTGGTGCAAATTGGTGTGGAGCCTTCTTGGAACTCCTTTCAACAGTTCCAAGAAAAATCTCCAGATGACCTTAACGACTCGCTAAAAGAATGCAAATGGCCAGCTGTCTGCAAGGAGTTTAAATCCTTCCATTCCCCGCCATCCAGTCAGAGCTGAAGAAGCTTCCTGGATGAGAAATGAAACGTCTTCAAAGAGAAACCAGAAAGTCCAGTTGCCTCTTGAAAAAAGCACCTTTGGGGCAATGGGAACAGTGAAATCAACAATTCCCCTCTGAGAAACGATGAGTATATTTGCATTTGCATATTACAACTGTCCACGATGGGAAAGAGAAGCTCTAGAAAAAGCATCATTTGATATTTGATGACATGGGCCAAGAATCCAACTCTAGCTCACCATTTCCCCTCAGAACATCACTTTGAACAATTCATAACCCAACTGAGGAATGCTTTTGAAAAAAAATTAAATGTTCTTCAGAGCCTGAAAACTGAAGAAAAAGGAGGAAGATGGGTCACATGAGACAGATCTCAAGAGATGCGGTCCTCAGACCTTAGCCAATACAGATGTTCTATCAACCTAAGAGAAAAGCAAGCCAGAGCAATAAAGCTATTGGAAACAACTGCATTTGAACAACAGGTTTATTATAAGAAAATTAACATGACATTACATAAAATTGCAAAATTGTGCAATTATGGCAAAATGTTTAAAAATCCACGCATTTGCCCTCAGAGGACACTACAGTACTTCTTTACTAGCATACCTGAGCACTGAACATCTGATACCATTTCTAAAGAGATTTGTGAGTTTTCTGATATTACACAAACCACATATACTGCATACGGAGAGGAGAGCCAGCTTGGCAGGATGGGAAACAAGCCACCAGGTGGTAGTCCAGCTGCACAGCCTCGTTCCACTTCCGTGGGGCAAGTGCAAGGTTGTGATAAATATGCAACAAATGTGCTTGGTGGATTCTGCCTTTAAAACAACAAATTGTGGAATTAAAAACTGAGAATGTTTTCCATGTCTGTGTTTAAAACGTATGTTAAATAGAAAAACGATGTACCAGAAAATAAGCTAAATAAACAAAAAGAACAACAAAGAATATAAGTAGAATTATCAAATGCAACTCCGAACCGCTTAGCACAATTATGGCGGCTTATGTCCATCTGGTCTCACATTGTGCAAGGTTCTTTCAGAATTAGATTACTCAAAAAACAAGTTTATACAGGAAATGTCCTATTAGATAAGTTAGAAGAATGTAAACAACTAAATTCCTCAGTTAATATTACTGCTTAAATAATTATTCATGCGTAAGACTCACGGTATTTCACCCCTTGGTAAAAATTTCAAGATTTAACTCTCAAGCACTGTAGTCCACAGCTTCTCCCCTTCCCCCTCTGAATGGTTAGACAAAGATTTTTATTTAGTGCAGATAAAAAAAAAAAAATTAAGAGCAAACCTACTGCAGAATTAACCACAGCATATTCTATTCCTATTCATCACATGACAACTTCATTTGCTAACAAGCTAAGTTCTTAAATTTCAAGTCCGATTGACACTTCTAAATAAATACAGAAGATTGTCAAAAAGCAGCAATGTGTTTTGTAAGGTTTTTGAAAATGACGTAACACTTTTTTTTTTTTTTTGCAAAAAAATAATGCAACATTAAGGGGAGGGTGCTTCAGAAAGTTTGCAGCTAAGAGGCTTACAATAGCGCAAATACAGCCAAGTAAATAATAAAAACAATTAAGTGTATGATAACTAAACGGTTTTATACAAATGTTTGAAGAAACCACAACGTATTTAAAAAATCAGTCTTGGCAAATACATTTAAGACATCAAAGCCTTAATTATCCATGTAGAGAAAACCTAAACTCACTTCTAAAGTAGCAGGTTAGTGCCTTACCATGTTGAACTGTAGTCAGTTTGGAAATTAATCCTACAGCATCCAAAGAACATTTGCTACTCTTCAATCATTTTCCATTATAACTTTCCAGTTATAAGGGTAAACTATACAGCCTTATAATCCTGAATGAAAACAATGGAGCCAACCATAATATGTAGCACCAATTCCTATCCCTAGTTGGCAGCAAAGAGGCCAGGGGTCAAGATTAGACAGACTATGCAGTTTTGCATTACTGGAGTTTCCCAACCTGAGCACTATTGAGACAAGAGTTGAAAATGAAGTTATCACCTTTCATAACATTAAGTAATGTATCAACTGCAACTATCTAGCATGTATTCTTGGTATCTTAATGTGCTTAAGCAATAATAATGCAAGAAACACTCTCTCTCTCACACACACACACATCAATGTCTAGACTAATGTACCTCCAGCATGATATATGAAAAAGCCCAAAGAAAAAGCTGCTTGCTGAATCTCTGGAAAATGAGGTATGTAACAGAATGAGGCTTTATTATCCATTTAGTTTCACAGTCATGTTTTCTATATATAATATTGTGCAAGACTTAAAAGATACAAAATCAAGTGAGATAATATTTATCTACTGGAGAGTGTGAACCCTATTTATCAATCTGTGATTTTAAATTTGCTCTCTTAAATAAAGGTTGATTGATCTGACTCAAGTCAAAAGTAGAGACCCATCTTAGAGAAAAGACAATTTATCATTTAAAACAAGCCTTAAACTGAAGCAAGATCAAGTATATTTCTTTCTTGAGGGTCAATGTTACCTTAAGAATTGCCAGTTAGCAAATGCATTCTCGGATGCCTCAATACTACCTAGGGATGAAAACAACAACAACAAGAATTCTAAGTTATTTCAAATATGAAAGCAGAAATGTAATATAAAAAGTTCTGGATTCTATTTTTCAATTCCGCACACGTTTTTATGGTAGATTTCCAAAAATAACTATCCTAGGACTACAAAGAAAGCTCAGTAGTGCAAACTTTCACATTACTCCAGAAACAAATGGAGCTGGACGTGCATTTACATTGTTGAATTGGAGTGTAGGAATATATTTCTGGACGTGCTTTTACATTGTTGAATTGGAGTGTAGGAATATATTTTTGAGTAACAACTCACCAACAACTCATGCCAAATTAGCAATAGTGGAAACAATAAATACATTAGTTTGCTCTACTGTTATAATAAGGCCCAATACTATGTACTCCCAACAGCTACCTATAGCAATGCATTCCAATACATTTATCTAGAAGTTTATGGTCAACTATGTAGACCTGTTTTAAGCTACACTGTCAAAATTATCGTAGAGTGGACAAAACAAAGTGCCTTTAGCGCTTAACTTTCAAAGATGGAACTATTTCCAAAAGGCCATTAAGACTATCTATATGTTATATAGGAACCAGCAACATATAAGATATTTAAATAAAATAGATGTTCACGCACAAAGCAGCAAGTGTGTTTAAGACTCAAGACATTACTATTACCCACTGCCTTGCATAGCAGCTCCCGATTTGACCTATTTTGGACTTACAAATATGAAAATTGTACTAGCACCAATGGGTTTGAGCCCTTTATGGAGTGACCAACATATTCAGCTGCTTTTGAACCCCTACATTTAATTGGCAAAAAAATAGCTCTCCCAATACTAATGGAAGATTAAGGAACCACACTTAAAATTAAAATTAAATCTACAGAAGAGAAGCAATGTAGCCATCTGAAGTAGGGCAGCTCTTTCTCAAATGGGAACTTGTATTCTCCTGTGACTTTAAATTCATTTCTTTTAAGTTGCACATAGGATTTTAGACACTTCTGAACAAATTGTAGGTTTCAGTGAAGCCCTATGTGAGGAGAAAGTGACACAATCTCTTTATGATACAAATTTCCCTCTGCAAATTTGTATGCACACTATTTATGTGCAGCTGTTTACAGATTCAGAATTTTTTAATAATAGCAAGCTAGAGAAATTCTGCAATGAAAAAATGGGGTGGGGGAAAATCCAAAAGCAAGAATAGAAACACTTACAGCTGACAAAAGAAAATATTTGCAATCTGTTGTTTCTGCCAAAAGAAATGTTACAATGCACTTGGTTAAAGTAACATCTAAACCTGCCATATTCACAATAATCTTACTTTGAATCTGTAAACAGCTGCACATAAATAGTAATTATACATTCAAATTTGCAGAAAGATCTTGTGAGTTTTGTACTATGTAGAGATTATGTCACCTTTTCTGCATTTAGGGACTCATTGAAATACGTTGGTTGCCTAAACTTTCACAACTAACCAAAGTGTATAAACTTAAAATATTTCAACACCGTTTCAATAAATGGAAGAGGGCTGGGTGTTTTTTTTAATTTACTATCACCGAATCAAAAATAGCAACCCATCGATATTGCCTCAGATTTTACCCGTATTTAAACAAGAAGTCACTTCAAGCTTGGTCTCTTCACCTTTCCTATTCATGTTAAATTTGTTCTCGTTATAGTGCATAGTTACCCAATCCATCTCCTCTTTCTTTTAGTCAATCTGTCATTCTAGATAGAATATGATCAAATGAGAAAATGTTGATAATTGCACTTTGTAACCCATTCCACACTACGCAGGAAAACATCCACTAAAAACTTAATTCCCTCTCCCCACTGCAACCTTTAAAGAGCACCCATTCCCACATCTATGTAGATATATATATATAAAAACCCAAAAGCTATCAATTTCAGCTCACATTAAATACTGACAGGAATGATTTTTTCTTAAAAACAGATGTTTCTGATAGCATGGAACACCGAAGTCACTAAGGCCTTTTACCAATGAAAGGGAAAGGGGAGAGGAGTCAAATAACTTTCTGAAGACACTGTGGATACAATTTAGCAACAACACATTCAAAATGACGTCCAAGGTCCCAAAGCTTATCTGGAGTTTCATACACTTTCTGCCACTGGTCATTAGCTTCATCATATTGATAAAGAGAATTTTTCCTGCTGGTTCTGAAGACGTGTTCTTCAACTGTGACTTGAGTAGCTCGAACAAACAAATTAAGTTTATTTTTCAAGACAACAAGTTTAATATATGGATTAATGGACTGATCACATGGGAAATCCTTCTTTCTAGTCCATTTGTTCAATTCAATGTCATAAGCCTCTACAGTAAACATACGTTGGTGGTTTCCACAGGTCCCAGCAATGTAGTAGATAGAGTTATTGTAGACAGCTGCCAAACCCTGGATCCTAGGCACAGTCATCGGAGTTAAGAAACCCCAATAATCTTTTCGAGGATCATAGCAGAGGAAGAATTCTCCTAAGGGACAGAAAGGAAGGGAAACTAAAATGTAAAGAACTTGCCTTAAGACACCATTAAGCAACCTCCAAAGCAATGGATTAAGACTTCTACTTTCCTCAAAGCAACTGACTCAACAATATTAAGAACAATTTCTAATGAGCTATCAAGATACTTGTGCATCATACATAAAATTAAAGAGTTGTCCTAAAATATTTCTGCAAAACAATATGCAATACCAGAAAATATTTATTTATTTACTTACTTATTAACTTTGTGTACTACCAAATCTTGTGACTCGGAAGCCTCTAAACTTACAGGGTTGTAAACCACATCTGTAATTTTGAGAACATTATAGACATCCCTGCAATTGTGGGCAAAGCCAATTATAATACAGTCGTTCACTGGAAGAAAAGTCATTTTATTTTAATACAGCTTTCAACAAGAGCAACCTAGAACCATTTTCAAACAAAGAAAAAAGGTCTAAACTACATCCATGATGTCAAAATTAAACAGTAAATGTTTAAAAACAATTTTAAAAACACACAAAAAATGTAATAATGTTAAATTAAGAAAAAATTAAATATTCAAGTTCTAATTAGAAAAACCAAATAAAGGCAGCCTTAGGCAATCTGGTCCCAAAATAGTTGTTACTACATAAATGACTGGGTGAACAGGTATGCAATGTTTTCTGAAGGGATATATTTGTGTGTGTAGGCAGCTCAGCACCACTTAAGAGGGCATTCATAACTGGGCCACTGTCACTACAAAGGCCTTACTTCTGGCTACCAAATGTGAGCCAAACTCACCAGTGGGTCCACAAGTAGAGTCTCCCAGCTGATTTTTATACAAAAGTTTGATAGTACAGAGGGAGATCATATTTTAATTAACGGAGTCCTGGGCAAAACTGGGATTGTAGCTCACAGGAAACCAGTTCAGTGCATTTCAGAACTTGTGATATGGACCCCTTCTGTAGTTACATCTGTTCTCTGTACAATGTTCCTCATCATTTTCAAGGTATCTCCACATGACAAGTGTATTGCAGTAATAACTAATCATGTAGTTGTTAAAAATAGGCTATCTGTGTTCAAGAAATATTGTAAGCTGATGTATCAGCTGAAGCTAAGCATCAGCCCTTCTTGTTATAAAGGTCATCTAAGCCTCTAATGACAAACTGGAATGAAAGACAGCCCATGTACCGATTCGTTCGGGCTGCACTACCTCATCCAATACTGACCACCTTCCCATATCTGGGCCTGAGGATCACATCAGTACTTTCATTTTATCTAGTTTCAGCTGCAGTTTGTTATTCCTCATTATAACTGCAGGCAACATTCAAGCACCAGTTCAACCTCTTCCGATTCACGGGGGGGAAAAGCCAGAGCTGAATGCCATCAGCATAATGATAACATCGAATCTCTACAGATGACCACCTCTGGCAGCTGTACGCATTAAAAAGGAGCCAAACAGCCACTCTCTGGTGATAGTCCTACACGCAGGAACGTTAACGAAGTACCTTCAGTTTGAAACCCATTGAGCCACTCCAGTGATGTGCCATAACCAGCTGTTGAGCGATTCGAGAGAGTCAACATACTAACACTTCCCATGTCTCTCTTCTGAAATCAGGGCAACCAACACTATTGCTATGTTATTCAGGCATGAAGATGACATGAAGTGGATCAGAGAAAAATATAGCTGAATGTGGATCAGAGAAAAATGTAGCTGAATAGGCATCTTCTTCAGCAACTTGCCCAGGAACGGAATATTTGCAACTGGGTGGGTGCTTTAAACTCCCAAGGTTTAGGGACAGGCTCTTCAAGGCAGTTATGCAAACCTCAGGTTAAAAGGCAGGGATTCCTCCCTGGAGGCATGCAATCATACCTTCCCCCTGGAACTTAGCAATCACACTGAATAAGGGCACAGTTAGTTAGCCTATCCCTCTAAGTATCTGGCTGCAGCAAAAAATAAACAAATTTAAAGCAGACAGTCATATGAAATGACTTCTCCATTTTGACTTTCTTTTTGTAAAATAAATGATGACATGGTGTAATATGTCATGTGTTGTTCATTTGAGGTTGTACTTACCTATTTTTAAAAACTGCTAAGGACTAGATGATTTTTACTGTATCCCGATACGTAAAACCATAGAACTTAAAGAGGATGTGCTTTCTATTTCACATGAATGTATGTTCAGTTCTTTTCTCTAAATGTCTGACAAATCTATCACAATTGGCTACTGAATGGTCAGTCAAACTTTTTTAAAGACAAAATTTGAGTAGCCTGGTTATAAAATGAGAAAACCCTGCTGGGGACAATGTGAATGCAATGATGATGGAGAAGCAAGACCTCTTCACCCCTACAGGCAAGTTTAAATGCTGACCTGAACTCTATTGAATTCACTATAAGATCCGTGCTTTAACACCTAAAATTGGTCAGTAAAGTGAGGAAAAAGAGTAGCAGAAGTTTCACAACATTTGGTCTATAAGTTATCTACATATAAGTTAATAAAACACAACAAGTATCTATGACTTGTTCATTAAAATGTTAACAAATAGCAACAGCACTTAGACTTAGTATACTGCTTCATAGTGCTTTACAGCCCTCTCTAAGCGATTTAATATGCTAACAGTGTCAACATATTACCCCCCCCCCCAAATCTGGGTCATTTTACCGACCTTAGAAGGATGGAAGGCTGAGTCAACCTTGAGTCGATTCGGATCAAACTCCTGGCAGTGGGCAGCCAGCCTGAAATACTGCATTCTAACGACCGTGACATCACGGCTCATCAAAATAAATATTATATCCATAAGCTTTTAAAATTTCAGTCCATTGGAAACATCAACCAGTTTTATTAAAAACAAGTAGCTCCCCACTGAAAACATAAAAGTAATGAAGTGCAAAATCCTTATATAATCCCGTCTATAGATCCTTCTAAAATTTAATTTTAAAATTATTGTAAGCTGTATAGTTAAAAAACTCTAAGATATTTTATATAACGTCAATGCATTTCACATCTGTATCAAGCCATATTTAAAAAAATAATAATTAAGATACTTATGCATATTCACAGGAATCTTCAACTTTATTGTCTTACATCACCACATTAAATCTCTTATAGCCTGTTCTACTAGCATTTAACCAAAGATAATAAATATTCACTTCTCTAGGGAGAATATATTGGTTCCAGACATGCAACTCCTAATCCAGAACCCATATTATTCAGCAGACCCTATCTTTAAGTCTATCTTTTTGTACCTCTACAGAAAAGTTAGCACATGTACATGAGCCAACTATCACCTATTCAGCACACCTGGATGTTAATAATTTGGGGAGGATGAGTCAGAAAGCATTCAGTAGAAACCTTTCCATTTATTGTGCAAACAGCATTTAAATGTTTGGTACAAATAACAGAGAACAAAATAATAGTTCAGCTGTAAAAATCTTTATCTCCTTTGGTTTACTGATTTCATGAAAGCGGAGTACTGATATTATCACAACAACTGCAATTTTTATATTGTGTCTTTTAAGATACAAATCAAGTAGCTTAAAGCAATACTTCAGAATGTTTCCCACACCGGAATTAACGGTAACGACCATCTGAGGAGAAAAGGAGTCCAGTAGAAGCAGGCTTCTAAGGTGTCTTTAGAATCAGATGTTCATATGAAAGTGTTAGCAAACCAAACATGCAAGTTTTCAAGCACATTTTTTTAAACAAAAACAATTTGAAGACTGTTGGACAAGCTCAACTAGGAATATGACATGAGGATGGGGAAATTTATCTCCTATCTTCACTATAGTTCCATCTGAATTCAGTCCTGACTGCTATTCACAATTGAAGGAAATATTAACTAGTGCCAAATAGGAGGTTGTTTTCTATGCAAATAGATGGTGTGCATATGTAGGTGTGTTGGGAATGGGATGATGATAGTAATTCAGATTAGGTTTGTGGTGAGGGCACAAGGTTAATACTCTTTGTATCAGACTCCTGAAATAGTGTGAGCTTCTTTCTCTCTCTCCTCTCCTTTTATTGATAATTACTAAATATATCTAACGTTCAATAGTCCAAACCATGGACTATTGGCTCAAAATGTGCTGGCTCGGGAATTCTGAAAGTTGCCTAAAAGTATTTAAGTTGCTAAGGTTGTAAAACGCTAAGAACATTAAGAAATTTGTAAAGAAAAGGATGAATGATGGAATATCACTTTCAGAAGTAGAATTATGTGTAATACATTTAAATATCATTCAATTATATTTCTGTCAGTGGCTCTCCCTATTGCCTACAGAGTGTAAGTAATTCTTACTGTAGGTTATTATATCAGAACATCTCAACAGCGAGCCAAAATATTGTTATGTATAAAAACGACTGATATGCACCATAGCATAATTTACCTCTGCCCGTACGCTAGGATATAAATAGGATCACCCACCCTGAGTGGTACGATTAGCGGGGAAATGATCAAGATCTAACGAAATTACTCTCCTCTTCCAATACTTCAATTGTCAGTGCTAACTTCATATCTCACCATATCCCCCCACACAAAGCATCTTACCCTGTAAAACATAGATATTGTCTTTATATTCCACAGCATTATGAAACTCCATTGCTACAGGCATTGGACAGACAGCTGTCCAGCAGTTCTCTCGACCATCATAACATTCCACGGATTTCAGGGAGTTACGCCCATCTCCTTCATAAACTCGACCACCTATTGCGTACAGTTTACCACAGCAATGAACCAATTTGCAACCTATCCGGGCACGAAGCAGCGGAGTTTTAGGGATCCATTTATTGCCAGAGTGGTCGTACAGCCAAAAATCACTTTCTGCTCTGTGGTCTATGGAAACCTCACTGCTGCTTGGTCTGTATCCTCCAGCAATGTAAATGTCATTGTCAGGTGAGACGAGAATCCCAACTTCTCTTAAATCGTTAGGCGGTTTGCATAGTTTGAACACTCTCCCTGTAATGGAGTCTAAGCAAGGCACTGTTTGTTTCTTTCCTGAGTGTTTGTGGGCAGCATCAAAGCAGATGATCATTTCTGAAGCAGTCATTCCAAGCCTCTGGGTATAGCCATTGGCACCACTTTGTTCTTTCTGTACAGAGTTTTGGGCTATAGCCTGTGCAAACATGGGAGGAATTTTCTCTATGAATGCTTCATCCAGTAGGGGCATACGGATGCATTTGGCAAAAATTTCTGGCAGATGGTCTTCTCTTTTACTTGGCTCATGCTCAAACCACCTTATAATGCTTTCGTAGACGTGCTCTTCTTTGTCAACATTTAAATCATTGCTGTCCAATATGCTTACAAGTTGGTCTTTCCTCAAGTGGAGAAACTCTTGTTCTTTGGTGACACTCAGGAACTTTTTACGAATGTAATCTTGCGATCTGATTTTCAGTTCCTGATGTCCGTAGTGATCAGCAAAAATAAACACCCCAATGGAGTTCTGTGGGTCCAAGTGACTGATCATATATTTAGCACACTGATCCTGAATGGAAGGGATCTGGAAGATACTAGCTGCAGTGAACAAAGCTTGGACGTTGGCCTCTGTCAATGTTATTTTGGAGGTATACGCGTAGTTCAGTACTAAATGCATGGATTCTGCTTCAACACCAACAATCCGAACCTCTTTCTGGGTACTCTCAGTAAGGCCACTAGTGAACATAGATCTATAAAATGAGGATATGCATACAATTAATAAACACTACAATTAATGTATCAACCATCATTTCAACTGTTATTAATATTCAGACTTATTTTTCTTTACACATTAGACTTTAAATCAGTCAGCAGAATCCTGACTTTGTTAAGATCTTACCATTAGATTTTTAACACATTTACATTAGTTGAGAGTTACAGAACATTTGCTTATATGCATGCTACTGCTAAAAATAAGGATTGCAACATGGATAATCAAAATGCCTTTTGCAACCACTAAGAGAGAACTGCCTACACTGTCTGGATTGTCTATGCACCTGTCCCCAACAATCCACGCTAAAATGTTTGCGGCTGCAGCCGCAATAAATTCAGTGTTTTCTTACATTTTGCATACCATGGAAACAAAATTTCAGAACATCTACATCATGATTACCTGAAGAGTTGTTATTAGCAACTGGCTTATCTATACCACAAAGCATAGATTTGGCTTGATAAAGGTCACTCAGAATACTCAAACAAGAAAGTAACTTTTTAGCCCTGAAGAACTAAGCCACAACCCTAGAAAGATTTACTAGAGTAAGTTCCACTGAACTCTAAAAAGGCTTCTAATGGGATATGTATAGCATTATAATACAGGTGTTGAAGTAAACAAATGCCATAGTTGTAGTAGGTTGGGATGAGTTTTGATGTGTAGTACAGAATAATTCATGTTATTTAAAAACAATTATTCAGCTATTTTTTTCCTTATTGAAGTGACTCCAAACTGGGAAGTGTTGGGTTTTGGGATTTAATAACTGTGGTCTGACAGCAGGCTTCCTGGTATTTTGCTGGTTACTGTGGCGGGCGTATTCAGAAGAAATTGGCTGTCTCGACCACGGTCACTAAACTCCGCAGCTCAACGTTGCGCAATAAAGACAAGTGTGAAAACTTATTCCAGTATAGACTTCCAATTGCTTTGAACTCAGAAGTACGTGGGATTAAATTATTGGAAACAGATTACATCCATATTAATATTCCTTGCAAAAATATGACCTTGCAAGAGGTGCTATAATGGATGGTTCAGATTTTAAAAATACCCAATGTCATATTATTTAACAGAATAATAGCATTAGAAGGGACTTTGGAGGTCAAGCAGGAGACCCTATACCATTTCAGACAAATAGTTGTTTAGTCTCTTCTTAAAAACCTCCAGTTGGAGCACCCACAACTTCTGGTGGCAAGTCCACTGTTTGATTGTTCTGTCAGGAAATTTCTCCTTAATTCTAGGTTGGTTCTCTGCTTCATTAGTTTTCATCCATTGCTTCTTGCTCTGCCTTCAGGTGCTTTGGTAAGATAAACTATGTGAAATAGTTTATCTTGCTTTAGAAGAATTTTTTTAGCATCAACCCAAAACAGGGCATCCATTGCACAAGAAAATTAGCCAGGCACTTCACACACCAATATGTGCTATGGCATTACTTGTAGCAACTGTTTAGATCGTTTTATGGATTTTATTATTCTTACAGTGTTTAATGCATATCTGCACTTAGTATAGAAATGTAACTAAGAAAGGAGAATATTTGTAGCTCAGAGTTGACATGAGGAGTCCTTGGTGCTCTCTGAGCTTGCTTGTTTTCTTGCAAACGTTCATTACCCAAACTAAGTAACATCATCCGACTGTTGATGTTACCTAGTTTAAATAATGAAACATCTGCAAGAAAAAAAGCAAGCTCAGAGAGCACCAAGGACTCCTCAGAAATGTAACTTATCATCTCTCCCCTTATGGGGAGAACAGTAATTCGGATAACAATATATGTTGCTAAGTTATGCGGTCATAAAGCATGACGTCACATAACTGTGCCATGTAATGGAGGCAATCCCAGAACTTCCTGCTGCTGTCATTAACCAAATTCCACCAGTCGTTAACTGAAGACCGATCCCATACAAGCCATTCTAGGCTTGGTTCCTCCCAACCCCAGCCTCGGTTCTTCCAAGGTAAGGGACTGTTCAATTCCCTCCAACTACTATTTCCCCCCCCCCCCTGCAAGGCTCCAGTGCTGCTTCCTATGCTGAGGCTCAGGGACATGCCCCTTCTGCTGGCACAGGTGGTGTAGACCAATTCTATCAGGGTGAGGTAGTTCCATATATTTATATTTCCAAATATATTTATGGGTGTACAACAATTATTTTAGAACACAAGCTTGCATTTGCATCTTCCCGGCTCCAGCATGAGCTCTGCTTTGGCTCACCCCTTTCTTTTTCTCTTTCGCAAAGGAGGTATAATTCACATTAACTTTTGCTATTCCTGGCCTTTTATAGAGATGGTGCCTTCAAGTGCCAAAGTGATGGTGATGCCAAAGGCATAACTAGAAGTACCACAGACCTGATTAAGGTACTGGATCAGATCTGAAGAAAAAGACACTTTCAACTCAATAACCAACAATATAGCTATATATAATATAGGTTCATATTAATCTCAAAAACTCTTTCCTGTGGCTGCGTTAGGAAACCTAAGCACATTAAATGCTATTCTCTGCTTATCTGTTATATTTGAGTTTTAAACAGTCAATTGTAATTTCTAACAACTTTCTAAGCTGGGAAAGGGGAATAGTGATTTGACTTATTATACAAAATTCTGCCATGTTATAAAACATGTCAAAAGCACATTTATAATACATGTGATCCAACTTCTGCAAGTTGTCACAAATTGTAGAAATATCCAAGATGTCCTGCAAATAAGTTTGGAAAAATAATTATAGACCCTGAACATTCAGAAGTCAAGAAATGAAGCAGTTAAAAATAGCCAAACTATTCTAACAGCTTTAATTCCTACGTTAATGTTGTAAATAAAAGAATACTAGTATATGTTAGAAGAAGACAGACTGTTAAAATGAATTAATCTGTTGCCTATTCTGTCTCTCACAAACACACATATAAATACTGGAACAGAAATACATTACTTACAATACAAATAATACACTAAAAATAAAATATTATATACCTAAAGTAAGGACTGATTGCAGCAAGGACATTTCGATGACAGGAAAATGTTTTTCCATGATCCACTTCTACCACAATATCTGTCAGCTGTCCCTCATCGTACATCATTTTCAGCTGTTGGAGAATGCTACAAGCATGAAAGGGATCCATCCCACCAATGGCTATGTTTGAAGAAGGAGTTCCATACAATGTTTGGGTAAATTTGCTTTGTTCTGGTGAAAAATTGAAATAAATGAACTTGAGACAGAATGGCATATATTATGATCGATTTCCATGGATGAAGATGTGAAATGTATTTCATTAAATCTGAATGATGAAAAATATTCTGTACACCGACAAAAGTAGAGATATCTTCCCAAACTTTGCCAAATAACACCTCACACCCTAAGCATTTGTTAAAAAAAAATACCTGCAAAATTCAAATTTCTGAATGTTAAAAAAAAAAACCCTCAATATAATGCTAGGATATCTCTTCAAGATTATACACAGAAAATCTTATTTTTATCATTCTGCAAACAAGAGAAAATAAGAAAGATTATTAGAGGACAGTTGCATTCTTAGTTTAATATCCAATCATTTTAGATTGTATTTCCTTATACTTTATATTCTCTTGCTCTTATGTATTCATTATGTTCTAACTAGCAACTCTTTTCCATAACAGAGTAACAGAATAACTGAATTGGGAGAGATCTTGGAGGTCTTCTAGTCCAATCCCCTGCTCAAGCAGGAAACCCTATACCATTTTAGATGATAAATGATATCAAATCCTTTTTAAAAACCCTCCGATGTTGGAACACCTACAACTTCTGGAGAAAGTCGTTCCACTGATTAATTTTTCTGTCAGGAAATTTCTCCTTAGTTCTAGGTTGCTTCTGTCCTTGATTAGTTTCCATCCATTGCTGCTGCTTCTGCCTTCAGGTGCTTTGGAGAATAGGTTGACCCCCTCTTTCTTTGTGGTAGCCCCTTAGATATTGGAACACAGCTATCATGTCACCACTAGTCCTTCTTTTCATTTAAACTAGACATACCCAACTCCTGCAACTGTTCTTATATTTTAGCCTCCAGTTCCATAATCATCTTTGTTGCTCTTAAGAGTCTCAACATCTGTTTTTATATTGTGGCGACCAAAACCGGATGCAATATTCCAAGTGTGGTCTTATCAAGACATTATAAAGTGGTAATAATACTTCATGTGATCTTGATTCTATCGCTCTGTTAATGCAGCTAGGACTGTGCTGGCTCATATTTAAGTGATTTTCCACTAGGAGTCCTGTCCACCTTGCAATTTGAAAGCATGCAAATGCAAGTAGATTAATCAGTACCACTTCAATGGGAAGGTAACAGTGTTCCATGTGCCTTTGGCATATAGCCGTACTGACCACATGACTACAGAAAATGCTGGGAAAACGCTGACTCCCTCGGCCAAGAAACGGAGATGAGCATCACACCCTAAGAGTTGGACACAACTGGACAAGGAAACCTTTACCTTTAACCTTTTACCAGTAGGAGTCAAAGATCCCTCTCACAGTTACTACTATTGAGCCAGGTACCACCCACTGTGCACCTGTGTATTTGGTTTTTCTTTCCCAAATGTAGAACCTTATTTTTCTCACCATTGAATTGCATTTTGTTAAGGTCCAGTGTTAAGTCTGTCAAGATCCGTCTGTATCTTGAGTATATCTTCTGGAATGTTGGCTAGTCCTGCCAGCTTGATGAGTTCCTCTTCCACCTGCTCCTCTAAATCATTTATGAAGATGTTGAAGAGTACTGGTTCTAAGACAAAGCCCTGAGATGCCCCACTGCATATTTCCCTGCATGTAGATGCAGTTCTATTAATGACTACAGGTTGAGTGTGGTCGGTCAGCCAATTATGAATCTGGTGGTGATGCTGTCTAAGCCACATTTTTCTATCTATCAAGTATATGTTGTGGTCTACTTTATCAAATGCCTTAGTGAAGGCCAAGTAAATCATATCCACAGCATTTCGCTGGTCCACTAATTTTGTTACACTGTCAAGGAATGCAATAAGTTCACCTACTCTATCAGAAGAGTATCTTATTGATGCTGCACTTTTAAAAACATGAAAGAGGTTAAAACAATAGGATGCATGTGAGAAAACTAGTAAAACTAGTAAATGTCAAAACCTTTTGTTGATAAACTATCTAAATCTGCTTCAACTTTAGACCTCAGCTTTGAGATTTGAGTATGTCTTTAAGGCAACTATTTCTGTAATTATACAGGGGTGTCGGGGGGGGGGATGTTTGATTTTCTTCTGCCCCCCCCCTCCCCCGCAAGAGTGAGAAAGTATTGTCTGTTTGGTTAATTCTGGCTGATAAGAGGTACCGGACAAAGTCTTAACCAATTAGGTGGCAAATATTAATACTTACAGTAATTGAAAGAGGGTTACATTATTTTCTAGAATAGTGCTCTGAAACACTTGCTAAAAAAATCATTAAATCCCACTATCACAGATAACTACTGTACTGTTTCCAATCTTTCTTTTTTCAATAGGATTTTAGAGATAGTGATAACAACTCAACTCCAAATCTTCTTCAGTGAAGATTACAGGAAGCACTCCAAGTTGGGCTTGAACCTGGTTTGACAATAGGACTTTATTTATATTTCACATTTTTGGACCATGCATAGAGTAAGCAGCTTACTCTAGGAATTAGCCAAAAGAAATAACATTCTATATACCTGATGTTATCTCACTGAAATGCTATTTAGGGTCTAATTCTACAATTATTATTTGTCCGATTGCTCTCAGAAAGTAAAAGGGGGTGTATACATAGATTTATTCCATAAACCTATTAATAGGTCCAATGTTTCTATATTTACAGTACTTATTTAACTGAAATAATCAACATGCCATATAAATCCTCAGAAATCAAAGTACTAATTTTGAGTGGAGTCAAGACTAATTGGAAAAGGAAGTAGCATATTGATGTTGGGAGATAAATAAATAAATCTCCCTTTGACTTAATGTAAAATGAAGCATATTCAAAAAGTACCTAGACACTAGAATTTGAAACTCATCATACTGCAGATTCATTTCATGGTCTAGCTTTATTGAGATTCCTTCAGAATACTGTGATCTTTCTTTATTTGCTCGTCTATTACTCAATATAAAAGGATGTCCAAGTGACTTTTGAAAATCAACAATACTCCACATCATAATGACTTGAGACAAAAACAAAATGCTGATTCTCATGGGTAACATATTAATATTAGGGGCTAATAATTACTTAACCAATATTTATTTATAATAAATTTTATATACCACTGTTTCCTAAGACACAAAGACTCTTAGGAAAGAGGTGGTAAACAATAACCAAAGTTATTAAGTATAAGTTAGAAAGTATAAAGTATATAATAACATGAAAATTCAAATAAAAATGCAAAATTATTAGTAATCATGACACCATTAGCGCCCAAATATTTTGTGAAGTAATAGGTTCTTAAATGCCCTCCTAAAGGTCAAGAGGTCAGTGACACTCTATACCACAAAATACAGTGTGTTTCAGAGTCTGGAGGCAACTACAGAGAAAATGCATCACTAAAACCTCCAGACTCCTTAATGGCACCCTTAAAATGTCCTTATGTATTAATTTACTGATTCTTGTCTTGCTCATTAGGTTCTCAAGAGAAATACTTGCTGGAAATTGCAAGCTAATCAGATGGCCATTTGGTGTAATCCAACCGGGTTCCCTTTATTCTCTAAACTTCAGCTTTAAATATTTTTTCCAAATAAATATTTCCTTCTAAATTTTCTTTATCAATGCTTGTGAAGATACTGAAGTGATGGGTACATTCAGCTTTTTAGAGTCAATTATCAACAGTAAAGCAACCAGCAATTCAGAAATATGCTACAAAGTAGCAATGAAGACCTCGTAAAAGTCATGTCCACACCTACAAAAATCAAAATCATGCAATGATTTTTTTCTATGACACTTTATGGATGTGAAAGTTGAAGGATCTGGAATAATGAGTGTTGAACTTCAGCGTGGGAGAAGACTCCCAAGAATGGATGGCTGTTCTGTCCCCCTAAATTCAAAATAGGTCATAGAAGAAAATTAATCCAGAGTTCTCACTTGAGACACAAATGACCAGCTCAAACCACCTTATTTGGGACATTTCATGTAAAGAACTTGCTTTTCTGAAAAGTCTGTATCTGAGAAAAGGGGAAGAAAACATAGATAACCACCAAGGTGGATGGACTTAGTTATAGTATGATGAATGCACTATTGGAGACTTGAAGGGTCAGGTTTATAATAGATTATCCTAGAGAAAACCAGTGTTTGTGGTTACTAAAAGTCAACATCAACCTGACTGTACATAATGTATGAATTACAAACCATACATTTTCTATGTTCTTTGACAATGTGCTGTTAACTCTAAAGGACATCTCAGAAGTAGTTGATCAGAGATGTGAAGGAGAGCCTATTCTGTGTGCATGGAGCACAACAGGATTACTGAAGTAAGAATTTACAAAATACCAAGATGCTGTATTCACCAATGATTATCATTCCTTTATTGAAGATGGGTAGAGGAATTCACTTATGTCAAAAGAAGGACTTAAAACTTCTGCCTTCTGTCCCATCTTTAAAACCAAGTCACTGCTCTCTGTGTTCCAAAAAAATGCTCAAATCCACATATTCAGTTTTCTAAAATAAGAATAGGGCTGTACTCCTCCTGAAAGAAGCAAAGCTATGATTCTGGTAGGTTATTGATCCTCAACCTATCCTCATCTATTAATCAACTTGCAAGGGTAGTTTTAACAAGAATCATGTATGATGTGAACTGGTAAAATATGGTAAGCATTACTCATGCAGTGTGCTCTACAAAACCCTATCCAAGGAAAATGTCCCAAATATGTAATTGTCAAACAATGCAGCAACCAGGCTGCAACATACAAGGGATCATATACCTATATGGAAAGAACCGTACAGGCTATCAAATATTTCTTGGAATCATTTAAAACAACTGGTACTAACTTTTAAGGCCTTATGTGAGTCAAGAGGCTTTTATCTTGCATTACTCAGAGAACGTGAAATGCTTTCATTTGGGAGTTGTGTCAGGATTTAGAAAATATTTTTGCCAACTGATAAATGGTTAATTGATTTTGGTGGGAATTTTATGTCTTTGGCTTTTTGTTAGCAGTCTTGAATATGTAACATAGATGATAAAATAATAACAAAATAATACACCGACTCTTAGCACATCACCAGAAAGAACACCAAGCCTAGAAATATTTCAGAATATCTGGCAAAATGACAACCAAGCAGTATTTCAATATAAAACCTGTTTTGGTGGTAAAGAAATGAAAGAAGCCAGTATTCCAAGAGAAGACAGATGACCTGCTTGAGGATTTTACAAATCAGGTTCTGCTGCTTTTTAATCTAGAATATACGTTCTGGTAGTAATATACATAAAGGTAAAATACTCTCAGGCGAAGCTCAACTCCTGGTGACTGTAATTTTTGTGGCAATTTTATGTTATGGAAATTTCAGTAAGAAAGTCCTTTAGTAAGGAGGACTTTCTTACTGAAAGAAAAAAGAAAAAGTCAAGTATTTGTTTACAACAAGGAAGGCTAGCATGGCACTTTAGTGGGAATATTTTATACATTACTGGTTTGCCTTTTGGAATCGCACAGAATGCCTAAGAAATGTGTGAACGATTAAGCCTTTCGTACTCTGATGTCCGTCCCATTTTTAGTATTCTCTAGATTTCCTAAGCTTTCTACCAAATGCCTAACCTTGATGGTAACAAAGAAACCTCTATACGTATTAGCTATAAATGTATCTTCTTCTAGGGGTTCAGGAGAATGCATACTTAGAACGGCATGTAGAAAGGCAGGGACACTATCTCTCTCTCTCTCTCTCTCTCAATCCCAGACCTCCCTTGGCTAAGACACAGAATCCAAAAGGGAGCTGTAGTTGGCACACGTAGATTTGCTCAGAACGGGCAAGTCTGGGATTAAGAAGGGCAGGATGGAGATGCAGAGTGGGGTAGAAGAGGAGGCACAGGGCCACCAATCGCCACTCT
>JANHFL010001614.1:116485-130119 GCA_032468155.1 Oxyrhabdium leporinum | reverse complement strand
TCTCCACCAGTAATCAGCACCCAGATCAGCATAGATTAACTCCAAGGTTAACTTCAGACCAACAATCAAGTAAATAACACCTCAATCAAGGCACTGCCAAACAGCCATCAGTAAACAGCCCAACCAAAGACTCTCTAAGACCATACCCACCCACACAGAAAGACAAGTCATCAGAATATAAACTGACAGCAAACAGCAGTCCTTACTAGCACTGATGATGTTACCATACCTAGTTAGGATAATGCAACATCTGCAAGAAAGCAAGCAAGTTCAGAGACCACCAAGGACCCCACATTTCAACCCTGAGATACAAATATTCTCCTTTATTGGTATCATGTATTTTATATTAGGATGTTTTTAATACAAATTTATCCTGGGCTGCAATGCTCTGTCTGGGTAAATGCATTGTAATAAGCAACTTGAAAAACAGAGTCACATCTTCCTAATCCATTCCCTTGCCCCAGCTCCAATCAAAACCCTGGCACATCCCATTATTTTAAACTCTGAACTTTTTATTTCAACACCCTTGAATTTTACTTTGGGAAACATTCTTTCATATCCTTTTTGGAAGAGTACTTTCATATTCGCTCAGCTCATACATTTTATGGTAATAAGCAATGGGACGCCACTCTATTCATTTTCTACTCAAAAGAGTAGCTTCCCAAATTTGAAACAGCAAAATAAAATAGCCATAAACCAGTGGCATCTGGAGTTTATAGTGCATCTTCTTTTTTAAAAACTTTTAAACACTAAAAGCATAGTATCATCTATTTTAAAAAAAAGAATCTAAATCTTATATGAACATTCCTGTTTTCAGTATAGATAAAAGGAGAAAAACATATAGAAATTATTTAAAATTGGTAGCTAGCAACATCATTCTACTTTATAAACTTTACAATAAAACTCTGGTTTTATCTATAGTAACTGGACTTTTTAAAAAACCAAATCTACATCCCCATCAAATGCAACTACAGTAGAACCTCTGGTCATGAGAGCTTCTGACCACGACAAAATCGTGTTCCGACAAAAAAAAATCACATTTTCCGCCCCTGTGGCCGATTTCCCCTTCCGCGCCAATTTTTTTTTTTTTTTGTAAGCACCAAGTTTCCAAAATTAGGTTTGGGTCACAACCAAATCAGGTTGCGACCAAAGTTATGGAACAAATTATGGTCGTGACCAGAGGTTCTACTGTATATCATAATATTATTCTCATTGAGACAAGTGACGGTTCAAATGCGTTTGAGTCTTCCCAGACAATTGTTTTGATCCAGAAATCTGAGCATACTTAATGGAGCAACATAATTCATGTAATTCTGTTTGCTGGAATTAATTTAATTATACTTATTAAATTTAGAAGGCTACCCAAGTTCAAAAGACTCTGGCAGGTTACATGCAATAGAAGCCAAAGGAGAAAGAAAAGAATAATCAACTAAAATAAAAAAAAACAAATTCTAAATCAAATGCAGCAGAGAAAGCATGAATGCATAGAGATGTGCATTTTTGCCATTTTTGTGAGTGTTCTTCTATGTCGTGAACAATATAATTAGTAAAGTACATAAGAAGCATGTTATTAAAATTAGTAAGACAAACCATGGCTAATTTTCACCAACGGTGATTATTGAAACCAGAGGTCCAATAATTTAGACTGGTTTGCTCATTATGCTAAGTCTGATAACCAAGCTATGATAACCCCACTAGTGACCCAAAGCATCTTGATAATATTGCCCACCCATCATTGAAACATGTCTGTTTGCAGACATATATTACATTACATTACAGTCATTTTGGTCCAATCATACTTGTACAACTAGAAGATCTTACGGTTATTAGTAAGTAATGAAGCAAGATTCTTAGAATAATTTAGGAAGAACTGTAATACAATAAATTGAAACAAAAGATAAGTACCTGATGGTAGAAATAAAATATATTTCTTTTCATAGTTTAAATCAATATTTTTCAACCCTGGCAACTTTAAGATGTATGCACCTCAATTTCAGCTATGCTGGCTAGTGAACTGAAAATAAATTAACAGTATAAAGAAATATTTCTACATTATGTGAAACTGGATAGATATTGGGTAGTTTTCTATATAGATTGAACATTTATAGGAACCACAGCCCATCTGATTTTAGAAAATTTATAATTATGGAAGAAGCCAATTAGAGAATAAGCTAGTAAAAAGTCTGAATATGTGCTACAAACAACATAAACAATGAAGCTCTTTTAAGATGGGTTTTATTTATTTATTTAATTGTAGAAGTAGTAGTAGTAGTAGTAAGAATATGAACGTTCAAATACTGTAGTGTCGTGCATTTGTAGTAGGATACCAGAGAGAGAAGGAAAACAAATGACTTGGCTGAGATGTAAATATATCCTGAAGTGGAAAGACAGATCAGTTAAATTTCATTATTGGCTTGCTCTATTTTCATTCAGGGCCACAGGCAAAATTCATGCTCGGCTCAGTTTCTACAGAAGTTAAATCTGGATCAGTCAACCATTGAAAAACCTACCTGATGAAAAGTTAGGGAAATAGCCAAATAACGCACTGTATGTGATTATTAATTAAGTCATAGGCATTACAGCCATGAGATAATCATTCAATGCCTGAAAATAGTCTTCAGGTAATGGTGGAGAGGTTGAAAATGAAGACGTGCATTTCCTCTTCAGAATGCTGCCAATTTAGAAGTGGCCTCCCACCTTTCCTTGGCTAGTTTAAAGAAGAAACAAAACCCATGAAAATAAGGCAATCACGGAATTAGAAAGCTCCAGCCATAAAGTAATGGGTTAATAAATAAAACAGAGTTTGGGATTTGTGTAATTAGAAGGGATTGCATTAATAATGTGTTTCAGATCATTTGATCTGAAATGAAAGGGGATAAGAGAGCACTTTCAAAAATAAAATTCCTCTCTGATTTATGTGGGCAGATAAACTGGTTCTTTTGCCTTAAAGGCATTGCGGTAATATATTAAATACACAATTATTTGTCTTCATCTGGTGGGAAAGGGCAAATATTCCCTAACTGTAGATTCTCAAACGAGATGTATTTAATAATCTAAGCGTAGTTCCTTTTAATATTATCAGAAGAGAATCATGTTCTGTGTTCAGGACCTCAAAAGAGGGGCAACCTCAGATTACTTATTTATTTGACTTTCGTTCTTCCTTTATTATTGTTTACAAAGAACCCAAGGCTGTGAACATACCTAATACTCCTTCCTCCTCCTATTTTCCCTACAACAACAACCTTATGAGTTGGGCTGAGCGAGAGTGACTGGCCCAGAGTCACTCAGCTTGATCACTAGATTAAAGCATGTCTGTGATCTTGTAAGGCTACTTGATTACCTTGGATTGCCGATTTGTTATAATTGTTGCAGATCCTCTGGATTTAGTTCTAGCTGTTTCAGGAAAGCAAGTGGCAAAAGAATCTGCTTCTGCCGTTTATCCCTGCTATGCAAAAGATGTCTGAGCTAGTCCATAAACAAATTTTAAATTCAGGGATAGAATTCTTTGATTTAACCTAGATCCTTACTTATTTCCTATATTTGTTTGATATATGTGAAAAGGCAAGTTAGGAACCGTCCATTTCCTCAAAGAATGGGAAGTTTCTGAAGGTATTCCAAAACCTTCTAAAGAGCAAATTGACTGCTTCAGCCTCAAACTCCAATTCCTAAGAATATCTACTAAATTTTGCTTTTCATCTCAGCTATTTTTTAGATTTTTAAAATTATGAACAGCAAGAAGCAGGCATGCCGAAAATCAAAGCAGCTGCATCTAGCACATGAGTGTCAAACTCGGGGCATCACGTTGCCATCAAGTGACGTATTGTGATGTTTTTCCCCTTCATGGAGCTGGTGTGGGCGTGGCCTGGGCATGATGCATCCAGCCTGCGGGCCACCAGTTTGACACCCCTGAAAGCATATTTCTTTCCAAGAATGGTAGTAATTTCATTAATCTGGTTGACATTCCTGGGAAATAAAAATGGGATACTTTTGCAGGTAATGCTTGTATAGCATTATAGAAAGTGCTCATTAAGGGCATCAAATATGACATACACAAACGTTTCTGCTTCAAGAAGAGGAATTCACCATCTCCCTAAATATTTTGAAATAGCCATCTGCCCAGAAAAAACAAAGATAACTTGGGAGTTAGTAAAACTCATCCTGGGGAAGAGAGGAGGGCGCTAACCTGGATGATTGGAAGCTTGCCAGTAAAAGTGTGTTTTGTGACTTGCCACGCCCAGCAACAGCCATTTTCTGGGCAAACAATTCTCATTGCAGCCACTTTCTAAATTTCATCTAGAATTCCAAATATGCCCACTGGTTCAAAATGGTTGCCTGGCCCATTGTAAATTTGTCATACAATTCCTAAAATTTGCCACCATTTCCAGCTTACATCCTTTCTGCCCTTCAGTGGCAAACATTACAACACACCATCACCTCAAGATCTGTTTCCTCCACTCTGATTATAAATAATCCAACAATATAGAGATCCCAATGTGTGTATAGATTGCACAGGTAATCCTGGATTTACAATCACAATTGAGCCCAAAATTTCTGTTGCTAAGCAAGACAGTTGTTAAATTTTGCCCCATTTTCTTGCCACAGCTGTTTAAGTGAATAACTGCAGTTTTTAAGATATTAACAAGGTTAAGTGAATCTGGCTCACCCACTGACTTTGTGATCCCAGATACTGCAACCGTCCTAAATATGAACCAGTTGCCAAGCATCCAAATTTTGATCATGTGACCATGGAGAGGCTGCAACGATCATAAGTGTGAAAAACAGTCATAAGTCACTTTTTTCAGTGGTGAAAAAACATCAATAAATGAACTGTTGTAAATTGAGGATTGCCTGTACTTCAGTGCAACAATGAAAGGCTACATTGGCTCAATTGCTTTAAGACGAGAAGGTTCACAGGGGTTTAAAGTCCACGTACATATGCAAACATATCATTTGGTAATGGTTAGGAGTGAGCCATGAATTAAAAATTGTAATTAACTGTGTATATGCAACTTGGGGCAAGGCTCAATAAGGCAAAACAAATGAGCTTCCTTTAAAAATTCAAGAAAATAATCAATGTAGATTGCTAAAACTTCTATCAATGAAGGATGAATGAATAAAGAAGAATGCTTTGAATACTTCCATGCTGGGAATGTTCTTCTTCCTTTCACAGCAATTCCTTTCAAAGCCTTAAGACTCAGATCATAAGCTTCTGTGGAAACTTTCCAGGCTCCATCCATTCTAAAGATGGCTGAATAAACAGAAATCAAACCATGAATCTGTTTAATCTTTGTTTGTTTACCGTTTCAAATATTCTTTCACATTTGAAAGCAGTCGCTTTTCCTTTTTGAAAATGTTTTCTTTTAAAGCGCCAGGTGTCTCAAATGCTTTGATGAATGCCTCTTGTCTTAAAAATGCAAGTAAACAAAAAACAGAGCCAAATAAAACATTAAAATGCATGTAAACAGACTGAATTATCTACTGAATACTTTCCTTGAGCATGCATAAATTATGTAATCCATAATCTACCATGCATGAAATAGTTCAGAAGAAATATTCTATACAACGTTATAGGTATAATTTAATCCCACACTCAATGTTGCCGAGTATGGGATTAATAGATCATGATTGATTTTGCATAGGATCTTCTAAAGGGGGAGTTGTATGTAATCTTTGAGGAACATGTTGCTAGGTTTCCATATAGATCTTGATATGATATGGAGATGTTTTTTGGAGTAGATGTATAGCTTTCTTCATTACTCATGAAGAACATTTGGCCCACACAGGTGATTCTTCAGGAGATCCTCTTGCTTCATGATTAATAGTTAAGGATCTTAATTCAACTTTCCCTTGATTTATACTTGTCTCATTTTCTTGTTTAATGGAGCAATCTTACTTCAAGAGCTTGGTAATGATCCAAATGCCAAGGTATAACTATTTATATGCAGGGGTGTGTCTCCTGCACGCAAAGATAGAATGTGGTGATTATTGTTTTCATATCATCAAGGTCCTATATTAAGTTAATTTACTCCTCCTGAGAAAGGATAATAAGGGATTGCGTAGAATAAAATTTATCTGCCTTCTTCGGCCTGATGTATTTTCTTTATAAAGAATATTATGCAGAGCAATGTTTTCAGGAATGGGTTTCCATATATTCTCCAGTTTTGCCTTGGCAAGCTTCCCAAGAGTTAGGGCTACAGTATTTTGAAATACTTTAGTTGGCACAGTTCCAGTGCTCTGTAGAAAATCTTGAGTTTTAGAGCATTTGGGGGTAATACTTGTTATTGAAATGACAATACATACATCTTACAGCCTTGGCAGTAGGGAAGCCATGGTATCACCCTTAGTTGGGTTGGTGTTACTTTACACCTTACTGTAGTAACTATGACAGATTTCAGAATGACTTTTTTTGTATTCTATCTTTGATTACAGTATTTATGTGGATTATTTCTATATGTAACACAACTTTCTTCAGTTGAAGTCCACATATTGCACATGGTCCTTTTAGTACTAAACTTTACATTTTGGTAATCAATCGTGTATAGTGCTTAAACTCCTAGAAATACTTTTCTCTCCGTGTTGCTATTCTCACCAGCTTCCTGATGCATAATTTAAACAATCAAATTAGAAGTAAATTGGCAAAGAACATTGTTAAAAGGTCCTTGGAGATATTTTAATCCAAATCTCTCACTCAGACAAGCCTTGACAAATGGCTGTCCAACTTTTGCTTGAAAAGCTCCACTGATGGAGATTCCTAATTCCGGGAGCCAGCTCTATTCCACTACTTAATACTCTCATGGTCAGGAAATTTGTCCTTGAGTTTGGATCTCCCTCTATAAAACTTCCATCCATTTGTTCTTTTGCTCTCTTTGCACCATGGAGAATAAATCTATATTCTCTTCAGAAGAACTGAGATCCACATTGGAAGACGGCTATCATTTCTCCCTCAACTTTCTTTTCTTGAAGGCCACTGAGTACCTTTGAGTGTTCTTCATAGGATTTGGCCACCAACCCTCTCACTATCTTTGTGTGAACTTAGTCCTTTTCTCATTCCAGAGAGGACTCCTTAATCATGCAGAAAACCTACATGAATAAATAAAGTGCTAGTTCATCCCAGAACTACCTGAATGTCCATTCAGCGCACAACATGTTGCAGAATATATTCAGTGTGTGCCCTTTCAAAAGCCAGATGTCCCAGTCACCCTTTATATCACAGGTTATATTAGATTTTTATGCCACCATTTTCTTTGGTCAACTCAACACAGTTTATTTACTTAATACTCCCACTTCTATTTTTCCCATCACAGGAACCCTATGAGGAAGGTTGGGCTAAGAGAGAGTGACTGGCCCACAGTCACTCAGCTGGCCTTTGTGCTAAGGGAGGACTAGAACTCAAACTGACATTCAATCCCGCCCCCCTCCCCTGCTCTCCTATCCTCTCCTCTCCATGATTTTGAAACTTTTTCTGTCACATTATTTAAGATGTGGAGTATTTTTAAAAAGCTATTGACTATTATTTCTGTTTCCATAGATTTTAGTTTTCCTCAGCTGGTTTCTTCTGAATGACTTATTCACTAATCTGTATAGGATCTCCTAAGAGGGGAGTTATATGTAATCTTTGAGGAATAATATGATATGGAGCTGAAAAAAAGTGAGATTGACCGTCTAGGGGAAAAAATGTTCTCATGCTTTAAAGCAACTTGATTCTGTGGTTAACAAAGGGAGTCTGGAAAGAACCCTGTGTTTTGGAATGAACACAGATTAGGCACACAGTCCAATTTCTGCACAATCCAGTTAAGCTGATGGGCAGAGAGGAAAAAACATATTCAGCTAGAAGACTTGTTGTGCTTTGCAAAGTCTTAAACATCTGCCTGGTGTGAGGCTTATTTCCCTTTGTTCTGTCTGAAGATGAATTGCTGGATTAGTTCCACTCCAAAAGTTCAATGCATAACTAAACATACCTATGATGACTTGAGAATATCCATTCAGTGGGGAACTTTGCAACTTAATAGTGAACAGGAATAAAAGGAACTCCCTTGTGACCACGGTGCACCCATGTGTAAAATCTTGAGCTGTCATTTCAGAAGCATGTCAGTGTGTCAGCAGCAAACCGGCTTCTGGCAAACTGAAATGATAGAACCGAGCCATACCTCTTGCAAAGGAGTTTCAAACAATATAACAATTGGAGGGATTTTTCTTTTTGGCAGATATTGGCTTTGCAAAATATTTGCATTTCTATGGATTTTGTTTTGGGCAAGACATCCCAGTTGGGAAAAGTTGACAGAAACCAAACATTTATTTAGTATCAGTGAAAAGATTTAGTTAACTAAAGATTTAGTTAATGTTTAGTTAAATTATATTTTAAACTTATTTAGTTTAAATTTTTTAGAGTTTCATATAACCGCTTTTATATATGTGGTACTTTATTTGATTATTGTATATTGCAGAGTCATTTCTAGGAAGATGGACGACCATATAAATTTAATATTATTATTATTATAAAAAGCTAACACCAGCTAAGGAACTGGAAACTGTGATTTCACACTGTTGTATATATAGTAATCTTGTATTCATATGTCTTTTAATATGTGCTTATTTGCCTTATAACCTTCTCTTTCCTTTAAGAAGACGTCAATGCAGGTGTCACTGTATGCAAATATTCCAATCCAAAATAAAAAAAAATCAAATTCATGAAGTATTTCTTATCCCCATGGCAGAAAAATCAATAGACTAAGTCTGCTTTGGAAATAACTTCCGTTAAATACTTCTGCCAGCTTCATATGCACCCAGCAAGTTCTCTAGCAAACTTACATTATACTTATTTTTAAGTAATTACATGTAGGATTATGTTTTGCAGGTTGTTCTTGACTTATGACCATTTGTTTAGAAACCATTCAAATTTACGACAACTGAAAAAAAAGGGACTCACGATTGGTCTTCACACTTATGATTAGCACGGTCACTTACAACTTACAGCCTGGTCACGTGATCAAAATTTAGGTGCATGGCAATCAGCACATATTTACAATGGTTGCAGCATCCTTGGATCACACAATCACCATTTGTGACCTTTTCCAGCCAACTTCTGACAAGCAAAATCAATGGGGGAAGCCAATTGGTCATGGATTATCTAGTTCAGAGATCCTCAATCTTTCCAGCTTTGCAGATCAGCCAGGAGTGGAGGGAGAGAGAATAATTACACATGTGTGGTGGGCGAGCATGTGCCCATGCACCTCCATTTGTGCAAATGGGAGGGCTTCCACAACCCAGTTCTGGCTGCAGCCCGGGAACTGGGGACCCCTGGTAGAGTGGGTTCTACCATCTAACTAGTCCTACTAATACAGATATTTTGCTAACATTGAACTACAGTCTCTATCCACCAGAGTGTCTTTTTTCCCTGTTGGCTGGCAGAGAATGAGTCAAGAACAATATCTTCCGCATAATAGCATTCAGGTAACTAATCGTTGACTACCCATGAAAGGAGTTCTGTCACAACATACATGACTAGAAACATGCTATTAGCTTTATGGTGGGCTGAGAGGCAAATGTCAAGATTTTATAGCAGCTTATGTGTGGAACGATGCGTGTACTGCATACAAAATATATCATGAACAAATGTCATTTAGAAGAGTTAGTATTATTCATATATAAGACCCATGAAATGAGACTTCTGATTTATATATATATATATAAAAGAATGCAGCTGGGAATGACAAATCACATAATGAAAACACAATTGTATTATTTAGGGAAGGACACTTCATGACTGGGAAATGAGTTTTTGGGTTTTAATGACTTCCCCATTGAGAAGAAAGCTCTTGAATTTCTCGGCTTCGGAATAAACGAAAAGGCTTTCCGAAGGCCCAATGAAACCCACAAAGGAAAAGGGGAAGGCAAAGGACTGAAGCTAGAATCAGAATCATGGAAAATGCATCTCAGAAGCACTGGGAATTGTTTAAAAAATACCCTTTGATTAGAATAGCAACAAAAATGCTAATCTGCAATTTAAGAGGAAAGCTTCCAAAGTAGCTCACAAATAGCATGAATTATTCAGAGGCAGATTATTATTTTTCCTCTGTTATTTTGCATATGATTGAAGCTTCAAACCTGGTGCAAATGCACAAATTCAGCTTAGTGCTGAAGTGGGAAGAGAGACATGTAAGAGTCTCTAGCATGGATTTTCAATTCTCTTTAGTCCCGATAAACTAAGGTAGTTTGACCTTCTATGAACCGCTCCACTTCGACTCTAATTGGCGCTTGCTTTGATTTATGCTGCTGTAACGTAAGTTCAAAGCAGAATCTCCTTTTTGTATTTAGGGTGAATTAATCCAGCATCAGGGAAAAGCAATAATGAGGGACAGAGTCATATTAACTTTCTCAAATCACTCTCCACCATCAGATTCTAAATGAGGCTGAGGCGAGCCAGATTTAGTGCAGCCTTTTCCTATCGGATATAATGAGGCTACAACTTCCAGAAATCCCAGCTCTGGTGAAACAAGTGAATCTTTTCAGAGTCTTGTTGGGTCATTGTGCATGAAAAAGGCATCTCTAGAACTAGAAGGGACACCACAGGACTGTGCAATGTTTGTGGAATGCAACAGACAACCAATTATGTCTTTCAGGACACTTTGCATTATAATAATAACATAGCCCTTCATCAGCCCTTCAAGGTAGGCCATGCCAGAAAACAGGCGCAAGAAATACTAGAACTCTATTTTATTGGTATAGACTGAATAACAGACCCTTGAAAGCCTGACAGCACTTTCTCTTCCCTCACAGTGGGTCAACCTTAAGTTTCTTTCTCAAACTTTGTTTTCCTGGGCTGAGGTCATGTTTTATTAACAGTTGTCACTTACCTTCTTCAGGATCTCTGTGCTCCTTACACTACTGGGGCAGAGAATATTTACCTTGGGTATGTGAGTTCTTTAAGAATGTGTGACAGAATGATTCAAAAAGCTTTGGAGCTTTTGTGGATATGCTTGTGGGAACCCGGAATGTATAATGTATTGTGGCTGATAGTATAGGTTATTTTAGCGGATAGCAATATTAGTGCCTATATGGACCTTGCGTCACAATTATCCAAAAGGCAGAAGAAGAGAACTTCCAGCCATCATGTGTAAGAATTTGGAGAGTTGTTGTTGCATATCTGATGGAGACCAGATTGTGAAATCCAGAAATCCAGCTTTTGTGCTCAATCTTCATGCCACCACCCTAATTAAGTATGATGGATCCAGGATGATGTCCAAGCTGACTCACAAACATCCAACTTTATAGGGGAAATCCTGGCTTTACAAAATCCTAACGATCAAGGCAGCTTCTCAGATTGAGTTATTTCTACTGAGAAGATGTGGAGATGTTGGTAACATTTCTAGATTCTCTCTTTTGGAATCTGTCATTCTCATTATTTAGCTCTCTAGATCCTCCTTGCTTATGACAGCATCTTCTTCTTTACATCAAAGGCATTATTGTCAAAGGGATTGGATATCAGAAGAGAGAATGGTGACATTCCACAAAGCACGTAGCAGCAGTTGATTTGACTGATTTCCAGTCTTGGCTCTTATGAAGAAATCCAGAAGACAGATAAGGTAGATAAATGTACTGTACCAGCTTTTCAGCCTGGAAATGATCCTGGATTAATAATTAAATATTGTTAATTTAATTAACATATTGTTGTTGTTCTTATATTCTTGGTGATTCCTTGAATACCTGGATGATTCCTTCTCCTGTTGCTTTCCATGAACCCTTTTAGAGATAGATTACATTTCCAAGTATAATATGCATACATGCAATGTGTAACCTTCATCTGCATAACAAACCTGTTTCACCCTCCCTTACCCTTCACCCCACCTCATTTCACCCCAATTTAACTCCCACATCAGTCTAACCATTCTGTACATATAATGAATTGATCTGCAGCTTAAAAAGTCATGCCCTTTAACACAATTTGTTAGATGGAAAAAGTCCTACCAAACTCCTCTTGTTTTCTTTTTACTATGACAGACTAACGCTCCCTCCTTCTTTGTTGTCTGTATTTCCAAGAGAGACTGATCTTGTAAATCAGTTTCTTGAATCAAAACAAACTTAACCCTCATGGCCATGTGGTCAGTAAAATTAACTTACTAAACATGTAAACTCAATTACAAGAGCTAATATTTTGTATAAGCACTAACACAACCTCTCTAGAGAATTTCAGATCCTGGATTTAAAAGATCTACTACCCTCCCACCCATTTACATTAGATGAAAACATACAATTAACGTTTCACGGTTTCCACACTTCTGACCTTTTATTGCCCTTACCTGAAGCCCTTTCAATTTGCATTTTAAAAAAATTGCAGTGCTCAGCACCTTTGATGAGGATTGGTTAATGCAAGGCTAACATTTATCTTTTTTTTTCTCTGATATCCCATTGCCATTCCATGCCATGATGCTGTTTCTGTCTACAGCACAGCCACCAAATACATTGCAACTACACTTAACACCCTACAGACCTTCCCAATTGAAGCTGAAGGAAGTGATTGAGCCTGACTCTTTTGCTCCCAATGGATTTGGTTTTTGAATGTAAAAAAGCTAGCAAGAATCTCTTGAATTAAGCTTCTGCCTCTTGAATAGAATGTGTAAGCGAGCTCATTTTACTGCACGTACAAATACTGTGATGTCTTTACACATTTAGTCTGGGAACTATAGTATAATATTAAATCCTCTACTGACACTCTTAATTAACATTTCTGCTCAAGACTGCTAAAAGAGATTGGACTGTCTACATCTATTGCTATGCCCTTAAATTGGGGAAAAGAGGCAGGTTATGCTGAGTAGGACATCAAAAGAAAATCACTTGTTTTGAACTTTGCTCATTCAGAATGTCATGCTAAAAGAAATGTGTATGGGGGGAGAGGAAGAGAGAGAACACTTTGCCACACAATATCCCTAGATAAAGCTTCTGATTAAATACAAAGCAGTCGAGTCAAAATTATTGGTGACAATTACTGTAACTCAATTAGGTACAATAGCAAATGCGCTTCCCTAAATCACTTTCTCGAGTCTCCAAGGAGGCACACAAGCAATACTATATGAGGTTCGTTTAATCTCTAATGTCGTAATTATCACTACTGACGAAAGAAAACTACAACAAACCAAGGGAATAAATTTAATAATTCATGTTTTAATAAACATTTTATGGGTAACCCAGTTAATTTAGAAGCACTTAATTAATCTCACTGGCTTTGCAGAAATTCTTGGCTGTGTGTGACTTCATGAGAAAATGCCATGCTTCCATCACTTCCACCATGGGAGGTAGGTGTAATATTTCATTCCTAAACATCTACGCTCATTAATTGTGATTCAGATGTATCTCTGTTCTTGCAATCCTTTTCCCTGTCAGCTGTTGGAGTTGACTTCCAAGCACTTGTATCAAACCAATGCACCTTATGAAAAAAATGCCATTGTTTACAGCATGTTTTGCTCACGTATATGCCATTTAAATTTGTTATGAGTGTCAGTAGACTGTATAAGACAGCTTACCTTAGATTGTAGGTACAGATACACACACACACACACACACATACACACACAGAGAGAGAGAGAGAGAGAGAGAGAGAGAGAGAGAGAGAGAGAGAGAGAGAGAGAGAGAGAGAGAGA